>CABHPQ010155423.1:0-38496 GCA_902168405.1 Peromyscus aztecus
CTCTCTGTGTGTGTGTGTGTGTGTGTGTGAATCATGCTAAGAATCAAACTAGGGCCTTGTGCACGCTAGGAAAACACTCTACCTCTGAGCTACAGTCATGGCCTTTTGTTTATAAAGTTCCTTCTATTCAGAGTATCTGTCTGAAAAGTAGCATTAACTGAAATCTTACAAGTGAAATATTCAAGGATTAATACCAAAAGCTTCCAGTTCAATTTTGAAATCTAATTCTTAAAATTCCTAAGCCCAGTACTCTTTGTGGTTTATAACGATGTGGATTATATACAATCACAGACAAAAAGATGAGATAGCCACAGTGGGCCAGAAATTGCTCACAGCCCACATGACTCTGCTTGTAAAGGAAAAGCCACTGAGACCGTGAAAGGACTTTTTGTACCCAGGACCGACAAGAATTTTGGAAATATCCATACCCACACTGGGGTTGAGATTCTGAAATTTACAAATGGAAAAGATCAACCAAGGTCGGAGAGGGGAAGAAATGATACACCCACAGGCATGCTGTTCAGTAAGTCCTGAGTTGAAAGGAACACCGAGGATCAACACAAAAGAAAAGCTGGCTCTTAAGGCATGTGCTCCTCCGGGCCTAGAGTTAGCCTCTGAGAAACATGAATTCCCCAGTGTCCTTTCCCAAGCACGGTAGCCTCACACCACGACTGAATTATAAGCACCCCACTGCGGAGATGGCTAGATCCTCATGGTCTGTATTCCTCACTCATTCTCTGTATGACTGGAACAGAGCTGGGCTGATTTTCAAGGCTGACATTACAGTCCATGCCTACTTGTCATCAAGATGCTATAATGCCATGGGATGAAAGTGATGTAGAAATGATCAGGCCGGACAGAACATTCCAGCTGCAAGGGAAGAGACAATTCGACTCACAATTCATAAAAGCGTGTCATGGGGATGACAATGGAAACTGGTAGATTTCCAAGGTTCTATTTGGGCCCTGGGGACTCAGAGACATCATTTCTAGCCACCGTTGTTACTACACTCTTGGACCACAAATACGGTCTCGCTCTTTCTCATCTCCCATGTTTATCCTACATTGAGATGCTACACTTTCCAAAGCTTGTTGTGCCTACTGCGCCCAGAATAGCTGCTCATAGCATCCACGGGGATCTTCCCCAACTCACAGCAGAACTGGTGGGCTGAAGTAAAGGCAAAAGCTGCTGGCAAAGCCTCTAGACTCCTTGTCTAGCCCATAGTTTCCCAGGCTCTGCAGCTTCCCCAAGCTTGTCAAATTTTTTCCAGTCTTTCTATAGTTCCCTCACTTTAAAAGTATAATGAAGTGCTAGGGTCTCAGCTGAGGAATGGAGTCGCTTGAAACCATGTCAGGAGACCACACCAGGAGGAGGAGAGACTAGCTGGACTTGCTTAGACATCTCTGCTCCCCTCACTCAGGAGCTGAGGTTGGAGGATAGTGAATTCTAGGCCAGTCCAGTCTACACAGTGAGGCCTTTCCTCACGGAGGGGGAGGGGAGGTGGCTTGGTAAAGTGGGAAGTTCCCAAGTTGACGGACATTTTATAGACTGTGCCTGCCCTCCCTACCCACCCCAGGAGCTATTCATTCTTTAGCTCTTCTTAAACTTGGGAGAACACTTTTGAGTTGGTTTGTTTGTTCAGAAGCCTGAAACAGAGTCCCAAGAGAATGAGATTCTCAGCTCAACAAGCCTCCAGGATGCTGAGGAATAGGGGTGAGCTTTGCTGACTAATGTGGTATGCAAGATGGCTCTCCCATAAAACAGGACATCAGAGTTATGAACCAGGGCAAAGGCAGTGTCCCAGCACCTCAGGCCCCACCACAGCTGCCCTGCTATAACTTTCCACGAAATAGTAAAGACTTGGAACTCACTTGACGGCGACAGAAATCTGCTTTCCTGGGTGGCTTTACACCCTGGCTGTGAGCAGGTCCCACTGGAGGTGAGCTGTGATGTTTCCATGAGGGAGAATGCATTTCTGAACATTGCCTTCCACATCAGGGAAGCAAAACCAATTCTGTCTACCTGTCCAAGGGTCATATGGGTGACATGAAAATGCCCGCCACTCTCTGATACCTGGTAGGCACCCGGTCAGAGACAGCTGACATCCTCTCACTTTCTCTCTCTCTCTCTTCTTCCCAGCTGAGGCTTTTTCTAAACCTTCCTCTCAGATGTCCAGAGAGTATTTCTGATCTGGTTTCTCCTCTGGAAAAACTGGGTCCTAAAAGAGGACCCCAAGGGTCCCCAGATCTCTGGGCTTTGCATACGCTGTCTTCCATGTGCAATTTTCTATGCTACCAAACAGCTCTCAAGATGCAGGTATGTAGACCTGGTACCCTCAGTCAAGGGCCCATCTGATGACCCCTTGTAGCATCGTCCTGCTCACCCACAGGAACAGCTTTGCTCTGGTCCCTTCTCTATCATTCTGTCCATCACCCACACAGGGAGTCACCCTGGCTCCTAAGGACTCTGGGCACCATTGATAAGGGCGTGTCTGAGGTACTCCGCCCTTTACTGAGAAAGACAGGAGGTTTATCACCCTTAGGAGGCAGGAGTGGACCACCCAGTCGAGTGTGGGAGGCATCAGGAGTGTCAGGGCTGCGAAAGTGTGTTATTCCTGACATATATAACTGCCTCCAATACTCTCCTCACCAAGTAACTAGGAAGGATCTTCATGAAATGTTTCAGAAAACATTGAATGTTTTGTTCTGTTGAATGGCTGAGGGTGCAGTTCAATGGTATGGTCTGTACTTAGTATGTATGAGGCCCTCAGCAAAATAAGTAGATATCTAAATGTTATGTTGAGTTGCATAAGAAACACAGCATGGCTGCCTTATGCCCACATGGCTCCTCCGAACACTCATATCAGGGCAGCAGGAAAGAGAGAAAACCCTGGCTATTCCTCTTTAACAGTCTGTGGTGAGCTCCCAGTAGCTAAAAGGGTAACCCTGGGCACCCAGCCTCCCTGAGTGCAGTGGTGGTTAGTGTGGAGGACTATTTAGGGAGGTGACCGGGGCTGGGTATCAGGTCCCACAGTGTTGGCACTAATGTCTGTCATGTTCCTTTTAAGAGGGTTGGACACCTTGGAGTCTATTTTTAAACTCATAAGAAAAACTCAGCATGGATTCCATGGGGCCTTTGGCAAATTGGAGATAATCACGGTGGGGGAGTGTCAGAGTGTGACGGAATCTAGGACTCTCTCCTCACATACACATGGGGGTTTCCCAGTTCCTGGAATCAGATGTGGCACAGGATGGCTCGAGTTACAGGCCGACTGTTTGGCACAGCCTTGGTGGTATTTGAGTCTGAACGAGCCCACAAGTTGGAAGACTTGTCTGTGCTGGCTGTGTCTTTTCAGTACTAAGCTTTGTTTTTTTTTTTTTTGATACCTCTGAATCCTCCTGTGAAAAATCCATGTTTTTGTATATCTTTCAAATATCATATGTTCTGGAACACCCGCCCCTCCTAGCACCGCCGAGACTCCAACCAAGAATTTGCCAATAACATCCAAGCCAAGCCATTGTACTCAGCACCTGGGAAACCCAGTCCCTAGGCTGGAGATTAGACCAAGTGGTAAGTCTGCAGGAGACAGAATTATTTTCCCAAAAGTGAGTCTTAAACAGGTTCCAGTGTCACTGTAGCTCATCAAAATGCCAGATGAAGAGCACAGACTGTTTCCTGTACAAACGCAGACCCAAACTCTAATCTCCCTCTTTCTTTTTGGTAGGAGAGGGAACTAGAATTCCTAAAGAATGGCATGCCTTGAGCACGAAAATATTCCCCTTGGGGCCACCAGGAGTGAGGAGAGGGTAAGGCTTCCTTACAGATCCTCTCACTTTGGAACTCACAGGCCCAGCATGGAGACAGTACCTTCCTAGAGATGAACAGAGCCAAACTGAGTCCCAGCTCAACCAAACACAAGCTTCTTCCAGACTTGGCCAAAACAACAGATGTGAGACTTGGCATGATGCTGCCACAGTCAGAGACACCATACATAGCAGCTGAGTTAGAATCTCAATGAATTTAATCTCTTCCCATTTTAAAGAGAGCCATATCTGGGCAAAACAACCCACCTTCAAAGCTGGTGGGCTAAACTGTTCACTGCTCCATGAACTATTATGGCCCCTGTTAGGACATCCTCAGAACCACTGTTTTTCCAAGGTAGTTTCACTGTTTTCTTACTTCCCATCCAAGAGCTCTAGGCCATGCATCTAGAAAGAACCATACCCCATTCTTCACCTCTCTGACTTCACCGCACTACCTCCATGAGACACATGGCCAAGTCCAGGCCCATGGGAGGCATTTGAAGTACTCAGTTCTGCCATGGTCCCTACCTCCATGTTAAGGGAGAGAAGATTGGGGGAGAACGGGAGGTGCAGAATTTAACTTTTTTTTTATTTTTATTTTATTTTATTTTAGCAGATGAGGTCTCATGCAGCTCTCCAGGCTGTTTCTAGAGCTCACTGTAGCCCAGGCTGACCTTGAGCTCACAACGCTCATCCTGTCCCAGCCTCCAGAGTGCTTTAACCTGGTCATAAATACGCTTCTAAGAGCATCCCCATCACCGAGGGCAGTGGCCCATGCCACATAGCTCTGCTTGTCTCCTGTGGCCAGAGCTGGCTGTGTGTGAAGCTGGTACTTCAGAATGAGCTGCTGACAGGGAACGGTAGAGAAACGAAACACATTTGGAGCCGCATGTGAGCTGCTTTGCCAGGGTGGTCCCACTTACTAAACTATCTCTGGTGTTTCCAAACGTTAAGGACGGTTTCTCTCCAGCCTGCTACTGTGGGAAAAACACCCACACTGGGAAAGTTGCAACGCTGCGCTCGCACCCACCCTGCTGACATGGACACTTTTTTAAGGTGCTAAACGGACTTGACTACTTGCAGTGAGTCCTGCCGTTCTTGAGGAATGCTGGAGGATGCTCTCGGACAGTTTTACTGGTACACACTTACCTGGGGGCAAGTTAGGGCTCTTCCCTTCCTTAGAAATGCAAATCTGCCCCAAAGGGACAAGCCTGTGGAGCAGGCAGAGCCCAACAGTGACCCATTTAGGCCTCTCCTGAATCAGAACAAGTCTTCTTTAAGAGACAGAGGATGAATGGCCCACCGCCAGCCACAGCCATCGCGGCCTGCAGCTCCAGAGGGGCTTGTGCCCCGACGTCTGCCATCAGGAAAGGAGCACCAAGGACCAGGATTTGGACGCCTGCCACAGCATTGGCCCATGATGACTCCCTTCGGTGACAATGAAATGTAGATAAAAGAGCAGGAAGGGGAAGGCTCTGAAAAGAATAGCTGAAATGTGTGAGCCAGACACTGTTCAAAGCACTTCAGATGGCGTAACATGTTTAAGCCTCGGCCTCCTCCAGGTGCCTACTATTATTACCCTCCCCCCACTCTACAAAAGCAGCAGCAGAGACATAGGCACCCCAAGTAACCTGCCCCCACATCACCCAAGGTTGGCACAGGGGTCTGGGCTTGGTTCTTTTAGAGGGGCTGAAGGTATTATTAGATGAGGTGAGAAAAGTGAATTTCAGGATTTTATAGGAGGAGCTGCTAGAATATCATTTTTGGGGATTCTCTTTATTCATACGAGACCCCAGTCATCGGTGAAAGACACGATCAGTGCAGACTCTTTATGTCACTGTCCACAGGAAAGTAGGCTCCCCAGGATTTGGTGACAGGTCACTGACCGGAGGTTGTCCTTTTCAAGAGCAGTGGGAAAACAGAGTCTTGCAACAGTGAACTTGACCTGACCCTGTCTGCTCCCACTGAGCTCCCGGGAATTATAGCACCAATGGCAATCCTATTGTTTTAGCCACGCTGCCCCAATCAGGAGAAAGAAGGTCTCCAAGGCAAGTGCCAAGTCTGTCCTGCTGGGCCTGTGTCCTCAGAAAGGATACATTAGCTACTTGTCTCATGGCTGGTACAAAATGCCTGGCAACAGCAATTGAAGAAAGGAAGGATTGGTTTGAGTTTATAGCCGGAGGGGATACATTCCATCATGGCGGGGAAGGCACAGAGCCCGGAGGAGAAGGGGGCGTCTGGTCACATCGCAGGAAGCAGAGAGTGGTGAATGCTTCTCTGCATTTACTTCAGAGCCCCAACCCAGGAACCAGTTCCACCTTCAGTGGGTGGGTCTCCCCACTTTAGTGAACCTAACCTAGATAACCCCCACAGGTATTCCCAGAGGCTAGTCTAGATAATCCCTTGCAAGCATCACCATAGATTATCTTGTAGGTGATTCTATATTCCACCAAGTTGACAGTCTAGATTAACCATCACATGTGATGACCAAAGAGACCGAGGCAGGTCTCTTGCCTTCCAGCCCCATGGTAGGGGGCTGATCTACCGGATGTACACTGACTTCTGAGATTCCCTCTCTCTGCCCAGTCCCACAGCATTGCAAAGCACAACTCAGGTTAAACTACCACCCTGGACCCTACAGCTCAGACCACCATATCTCCGCCCCATTTTCTCTTCACTGGCAAGGCATTGAGAGCAGGTGCCATACATAACATTTTGTATGGATCTCCTCATTCTGAATAATTGAATGGAGACCATTACCTTTCTATTTAATTTTTCTTGTGGACTCTGGCTGGCTCCTCTTTAAACTATCTTTTAATGCAATATTTATCTCTCCCTTTTTACAATTATTTAAACAAAAAGGCAAGAACTCAGCTACACTGAGCATCACTCAACTCTGCTCCCCTGCAGAAGACCCCTCCCACAGTGGGGGACACCCCACCCCCCGCACCCCAGGTCCATCTGAACACCTCTAACATTCATAGTGACAAAGTAAGTCTGGATGTTCCTCTCCCTCTTTAAACACTATCTTTACCCAGTGTCAGGAATGGGTTACCACTTTTAGAGTTGTTGGCCACAGAGGTCGCATAGATCCCCAGACTTTCGAGGTTCCTGCTAATGCCCTTGGTTAACCCCCAGAACTTGATGGCATGACCCTATTGCTGAAGACGCTACAAACCTGAGTCACAGGACATGGAGAAATCAGGCTGGTACTGACCAGGAAGCTTCCTCCCTTTCGGCTAGCTTTTATAGTGCTGGGAGGTACTACAGTAGCATGCGACTAGAAGTGAAAGGCGGGGCCAAGACACTGTGGCTGGACAGGTCATAGACTCTAAGGGAAAACCCCACTACTATAATTCTGCTTTATAGTCTCACTGGAGAAGCTTCTTTTTCAGTAGATGAATGCTTAAGGCAGAGAGACAGACCCACAACTAGTCAAGATGCAGAGAACAGGAGACGGCAGAATGCTCAGCCCTAAACGGGAGCTCTGTATCACAGTCTTTCCCCCGCAAGGCTCGGGGGTCATAGCAAAAGAGGGCCAGGGAGGTTGTGGATGGTTCTGAGGACACAGTGTTCTCTGGATACAACAGAGCAGTTGCACAGGTGAACTCACGGCAGTTGTGGCAACGTTCACAAGACCCGTGCGTGCTGAAACCAGAGAAAACCAAAGGACGAGGAGTCAGCAGACAGAGGCAAGTCTGTGTGCGTAAGCATGCTTTTCCAATGTCCTAAAGATGTGGACATCGGGGCTGTGGGTGACTAGGAAGCTCAGAAACTCTGAGGAGCAAAGAGAAGAAGCCAGGACATCTGGCTGGGACCAGGCTGGAAGGTACTCTCAGGAGAATCTGTTCCATTGGCAACCTGGGATGCTATATCGGGGTACTTTGTCCAGGCTACTTCCGGTGTGCTTCCCACAGGCAAGTGCAAACAGCCCTCAGGATCCCCCTGGAGACTGGCCTGAGCACAGCCAAGCAGGTAACAGACCAAGTTCACCTCTTCTAGATTTTTAACCAACAACCTCCAATTATTTCCTCTTCTACTCCAACTGAGTTCATAAATAGGACAGCGTGTCTCAAAGGCCTGTAGGAGTTTGCTGTGTTAACCTGAGTGACTCAGGATTACAGCATCTACTCTCTCTCCTCCCCCTCATAGATGAGACATCTCCCTTGCTGGAGGGAGGGTGGGTCCTAGTCAATCCCTGGTGGGTGTCACCAGGGGTGATGAGGTAATGGTTTTCCTGAGTCTGAGGCTCCTCAGAGGAGCTCTCTTCCTCCTCCAGGAGTCACTCAGTTCATGTTCTTGGAGGGGTGCGTGTGGCATCTTTGTGTAGAAAGCTTGCAGTGTGGCCAAGCAATTTAAGGTAACGGGTCGAAAGTAGGATGGAGAGTGTAAGGCTCAGTTGCCTAGGAGCTGGAAGTAAGGAGGGTGGTGGGATAGGAGTGGACACTCAGGGCAGGGAATGGAGGCTATGGGTGGGCGTAGGGAGGCTGGGGTAGGAGATGGGGCAGTGAAGATTGGCAGCTGGGTCTGGAAAGGATAAATAAGGAGAGGAGGACACTGCTAGACTCACTGCTCTTTCTGTAGGCGAGTGTGTGTGGAGTTTGCTAAAGGAATTACTAACGGGAGCACAGGCAAATGTCTACGTGTGCAAAACCTCGTCGTCTTTACCAGCGTCTCCCTCTGGAAGGCCGCAATGAGAAGATACTCTATTGGAGAAGAAGGCAAGCTACTCTGAGGTTGGGACATCTTCCAACACACAGACATACACTCCTCAGCTCCCTTAATCTTCCTTCTCCTCAAGTTTTCCCAGAGTCCTGGCAAATCCCAGGAGTCTTGACTAGTTGTCTCTTGTGTCATGATTCCAAGAGACCCCTCTTGAATACATGTGAACCCACTCACTCCCCTGGCCCAGCAGAACTGTGCAAACAGGCAACTCGGCCCCACATTCCAGAGTGTCAGGGTGCCGTGGAAGAGACCTATCTAGGCCCTCAAAGGCTCAGGGTACCCAAGTTCAAGTCACTCTCCTCCCTCAACACATGCTCAAGTTGGGCAACAAGTCACTGGGCCATCTTCTCTTCAATTTCTACCTCCACAAAATGAGATCTCCTTTCCTAGTGGGATCATCATGTGGAAATGACTCAGCTGTGTGTCCAGCAAGCCTGTTCCCTGAATATCTGTGAGCCCCACACCAGCCCTAGGCATTTTGTAATTCTGGGAGAGACAGGGTAGAACAATCTCAGGTGATCTTGGAGAACCAATATCTACATATTTAGCTGGAAAATCTATTACAGTGAATTACTTATTTTTTTAAATTCATCTTAAACTCCAACCACCTACACAAATCTGAATAGACAAAGTACAAATCTGGATCCCAAATGAAAGAATTCTACGCTCCTCAGCTTATGAAAATTTGTGTTCCAATGACTTGATGGTTAGACCCCAGCTAATCAGAAAAAGTTGCAGGTCTATACCTAAGCAGTACAGGCATTTCCAAAATAGTCGCACTGGAAAGGCATCCTTACCCATCTCAAGTCCATTTCACCTGACTGAAAGATTCCCCCATATCCACAGAGAGCTATTAACCCAACCATGTGTGAACTACTGAAGCCGTGCTGGTCCAGGAGGAGAAATGAGACATTTGCCTAAGCTGGTTCTCCACAGAGGGAAGTTTGGTAAGTGCACACAGCAAGCTTTATTAGTCAGGCCCCCCTGCCAGAGCTCTAGAGCTGTCTAGCTGATAATGAACAGCTGGAGGAAAGCTATGAAGGTCAATGGGGACCCACCCTCCCCTCCCCTGTATTTGGAGCCTGAGAGCAGATACCTTCCTTGTAATAATCTCATTGTTGGAAAGCGCTCTCTCTCCCCCAGAGTTGGAATCAACCTTTCTCTGGTCATGCACTGGGCACACCACAGCTGAGTCTGTTCCTACTTGAGACAGCCTAGGGACAACTGGGGACTTCAGCCATGTGAGTCTTTTCTTCTTCCCATGTCCCTTCACACACACACACACACACACACACACACACACACACACACACACCCCAGCCTTCTTCCAGACCCTTCCCTTGCTATCTGCCTGCCTGCATCCTGCTCCCGAGGCCACACCCTTCTGCGATGGAATCTGAACGCCATTCTGTGTTCCCACAAACAGCAGCGATGTCACCCACTCTAACCCAGGAGGATGCTGGGAGAGGAAATGGAGAAATGCACAAATCGGCTGAGCATTCTAACACTCAGCTGCGGGCTTTTAATGTTTCCTGACAGTGGAACTCCTGCAAGCTACTCCTCTGCCTCCTTTTTCACCCCAATTCTACTTGCACCCCCAGCCTCCCTGGCCCCTAAGAGCCAACAGAATAAAAACAAAAATCTCCCACAATTGCTACTTCATTTAGAAACTTTCTGATTAAAGCAAAGCATCCTTTAGGAGTATAATGGATTAATCTCATAACAAATCCCGTAATGCTTTGTGCTTTATTTCTTTCTTCTGTGAGACCCATGGCACAATTCCATGCTACCACCGCAGCGTTTTTACATGATAGATGTCTGTCACTGAAATTACTCACTAGTAGGAAAAGACAGGAGAAAATAAATCATTTCCAAGTACTTTTAGCATGTGAACGATTGCAATCTATTCCATAGAAACACTGTGTGTGTGTGTGTGTGTGTGTGTGTGTGTGTGTGTGTGTCTCCACAATTGCTTTGTATGCAACATTCACAGGCATTTGGGAGCTAGCCACTGACAGAGACCCCATGATGACCTGTCTGTAGATTGAGTAAACATGCCATAGTGCAGCTGCTGTGTAAGTTCATATGCTTGTGGAGGAGTTTGGGATTTGATTTTTGGCAATAGAGATAACTTCTTTGCTCAGTGGACCCAATAAAGACTTTTAGAAGGAATGGGAAAGTAGGTGATGTGAAGTCCCAAAGGCAGCCACTTGAATCCTCTGTGGGGGTCACGGCTCACACCCATGGAGTTAGGGCTCAGGGTTTCAATTCCCGGGAGTCCCAGTGGGATGTTGCTATATGGAGGACTGCCCTTGCCAACCTCTGCTTCTCCTCAGGGTCCCTGCTTTCCTGGTACCATGCCCATGAAAATCGAGTAGGATGCTGGGGAAGGACCCAAGCTTGGAGACCCCATTACTACAGCCATGCAGCCTTTAGTGAATGAGCCCAGAGTTCTGGGCCTCCAGGTCCTCATCTGTCAAATGCAATGATTTGTGAGGTCACACCTGTGTGGGCCTAGGTCACAGTCTGGCCAAGGACTCAGGGAACATTTTCCCTTCTCACTTTGCCTTCCCAAACTCAGTGTCCATTCTGACTGACAATTCTTAATCTCTATTCTCCACTGGACTCCTTATCTCCCAACTCAATCCCCCACCTTTGGGCTTCCATCTGATACCCTCCACACTGGTCCAGGCCATCACCTGCCCACAGCCAGAATCCTGTTCTAATGTTTTCTCTCATTAAAAAAAATTATTACAATTCATTCATTCATTCATTCATTCATTCATTGCATGTTTATGTGTGGGCAGTGGATATGTGTGCCACAGGGCACGTGTGGAGGTCAGAGAACAACTCATGTAAGTCAACCCTCTCCTTCCACCCTGTAGGTTCTGGGGATGAAACTCATGACATCAGGCACCTTTATCTGGTCAGCCATCTTGAAGGCCCCTCTTTCCTCTCTCTCTCTCTCTCTTTTTTTTTTTTTTTGACACCATGCCATTATATATCCTAGGCTGGCCTTAAACTTTTGTCAATCCTCCTGCCTCAGCCTCCAGAGTTCTGGAATTACAGAATTCCTATGCACGCCATAAGATCTGGCTTTCTGTTGCTGGGGACCCTCTATTGCTAACTGTTGCTCTGACATCATTCAAACACTCTGAAGACCCAAGTTGGGCCCTTGTGGGTCCCATGCTTACCTCAAATGTATGTCTCTCCTTTGTGGGCCTTGAGCTACTCTGAAACCCTATGGCTCAGAGACTTTCCTCTTGAGTTCCCCTTCCTTCCCTTCTCCGGTGTCAACACCAAATCTGTCCTTACAGCCAGTGTGGGCCAACTCTCCTCTCAGACTTCCCATGAGCCTCCCCTCTTGCAATGCTTCCCCTCTTCTGAAATTCCAGAGCTGACCCCATCTGAATTCTGGACCACTGCATTTAGGTGGCTGCCTTAGCTCTCCTCGAGGCTCTCAACGTTTTAGGAGCCTCCACTGCAGGCCATTTCAAAGCTGCATCTCCTTGGGCTTTCTCAATCCCAAGATGCTCAGCCATCGCTTATCAGTTAGAAAAGGCAAGCTATTAAGGACAGTGAGTGAGGACAGGAGCCAAGGAATCAGGGATGCTACCAAGGTCTGGGTGAGTGACAGGTAAGGGAAGAGGGAAATCCTGACAAATCCCTGCCCCAGAGTCCTGAAAGGTCTGCCTGGACGGGAAGCTTACTAAAATGGGGGTGTTTTGAAAACAAACCTAGATCAGTTGTCAGTAAAGGCTGTAAGCCCAGTGCTGTTAAACAAACAAACAAACAAACACAATTAGCTCCAACAAGCTAAGCCAAGATACAAGTCACAATGTAAGGCTGACCCAGGTGTTGCTTGCTGTGGCTACATCCTGTATATTCAAAAGCTAGTGGCCAAGTTCATGGTGCCCACACGGCAAATGAATGAAGTAGAGAGCAGGGCTCAGCTCAATTCGATTAACCCTTAAGTCCCTGTTAAATGTCACTTTGTACCTGATATCTCTAGAGCAATCTGCTAACACAACTCAGTGCTTAACACCAGGTACTTCTGTGGGAGTCAGCGGCATGTGCCCAGGGCTATGTTTCATACGGAGAAACAAGAACATTGAAAAGGAAGGGATTTTTCAAGACTGAAATAAACGATCTCGATGGATAGCGAACATCCAACCGCTCTCCTTGATCCATCACCCATCAGGAGACGCTTTCACAAAACTGGTGAAAGACCGGGGGGCTCTGACAGAAGGCTCTTTTTATGGGAGATTCCAGGCAGAGAATTAAGATGGCGTGAAGCAAGCTTCCCTCAATGCATTGTTCAGTGAAAAACAACAGCAACAAAACTTTATACATTTTCAAATTCTCTACACACATGCATACAGAGTGGTCACTCCGTTTTAAAATTTTATTGTGTGTAAGAGATCTCAAACAAAAAGGAACCAGCTGCTGGAAAAGGGTGCAGCCAGAAGGGACCAGAGGAGGAGGAGCATCTCTTCTGGAAAAAGAAACAAGGTTGTAGGGAGGAAGTAACGTGCTGAGTAAAATGTGGATTGTTTGCCATGGGCACAGCTATGTCAAGGACCAATGCTTCAGCACCACAGCAGTGGCCAAGCCTTCCCTGGGTGAGGCGCAGAGGGATGGCAAAGGCAGTGTGTGCAGAAAATGTCTGCCATCGCTGCACCCTCATGTGTACAGCCTGAAGACGGCTTCCCTGTAGAGATTGATCCTAGTGGGATTAGCTAAGCCTGCCTCCTTGTTCAGGTGTGTGTAATAACCCTGCCTCCTTGTTCAGCTGTGTGTAATAACCCTGCCTCCTTATTCATCTGTGTATAGTAATGCTGCCTCCTTGTTCATCTGTGTATAATAACCCTGCCTCCTTGTAAATCTGTATACACTCACCCTGCCTCCTGGTTCATCTGTATGCAACAACTAGTCTTCCTGTTCAGCTGTGTATAATAAATGCACTGTGCTTCCCAGGGGCCACAGCTTCTCCATCTGAGAGCTCGGACCCCCCCACCCAATCCCTGCTTTTCTGTGTGTCCTTGTTTGTCTTTTCTTCATTCTCGAATCACCCCTTGTCAGGGTTCTGGGAACCAGCCCATGCAAAGATGTGGTCCAGGTTGAAGGGGCAGCTGGCCTAGAGGCTAGCAGTCTGGTTTGTGGGTGATGCTGTTGAAAGCTTGAGGAAGCTAGAATGGCATCTCCACACTGACAACCCTGCATGGCAATGTGTTCACATTTAACAACAAAGAGACCAATGGCCACGGTCCCTCTTGATCAGAAGAGTGGCATGTACCGACTCTGATGTGTGGAACCCCAGACCCCATCTGACTATGTAATAAGTGAGGATAAGGAATCTGGAATATATGATGTCACATTGCCATCTAGGAAGAGAGCTAGCATATACGAATAGATATGGAATTTGACAGTACCTAACCTCAGACATCCTTGTCAGACAGGTACCTCACAAGCCTCAGTTCCAGCATGGCTTAGCTCACTGAGGCTGAGCTTCAGGAGGCAGAAAGAAGCAGGGTAACAGTGATGGCCCAGAAAAGGTTACATAACATACCCACTGAGCTGTCCTCTCTCCCTCATCTGCCCAGCAGTGGGGACTTTTTCCACAGTGCTCTTGCCCATGAGTATGACCTCAGAAACCTTGTCGACACAGCAACCCAGGTAGCCTCTGTGCAATGGACCAGCACTGACACCAGGCAACAAGACTCATTTTCTATCCCTGTTACGTTGAATCAGCACTCTGTACCAAACACGATGCTCTTGGCTACAGGCATGAATGATTGATCAGCCTTATCAATCTCGATGACAGATTCTTCAAGATCATCACACACACACCCCCATTTCTCTGACCGCCATTTGCCAGAACATCGCTTCTAACCAAGTTGCTATCCAGATGTTGGAATGGGACAGAATTCTTTGATCAGAGACCACAGATGAGCAAGAACACAAAAGAACACCAGCGCTTGGGGCATCCTATTTTTCACTGTTGACATACTAATGTGAACACCAGACACAACTGAGTTATACTAGCATTAAGCCATACCCAGACCTAAATACCCTACTGTGCCTCAAAATCAAGCTTATGGGACTCGAGTCTGGACCTAAAGCCCCCATACAAGCAGCCAACATTCACCTTATCTCGTCACCCTCCCTGTCTTAGGAAGACTCTGGTTCCTTCTTTGTCACACAGACACGTGGCCATCACAAATATTAAATGAGTTAGACATTTAACCACACTGCATTGGTACTACTCACTTGTATGAGCATCTGCTTTTGGACTTCAACAGTTCTCCCCTGGACACCAGCTCTAGCTGGTGTTTACTCTCCTGGTCCTTCATCCCCTGCCAAACCGACCTTCCCGAAGCACAGAACAGATCCTGACGCTGTCCTGTTTGCTGGCTCGCTGGATGCCTGTGGTATAGCCTCTGACCATCTCTTCATCCCCCCCTCTTGCCACTTTCTGCTACCTACCTGTCCCCCAGCACCTCACAGTCAGCCCCATGAGACGCCTCTCCAAGTCCCACAGAGTCCATGCCTCCTGCATGCTACAAAACCCGACTGATTCGCCAAGCCTATTCCAAGCACCACCCCATCCCTCGACAGATGATTTGTTGGTGACCTCCCCACAGAATCAACTCTTCTCATCTGGACTCCCACTACGCTAGATCTCATCCACTAACGCAAAGTTTACCACATGTTGGGGGTTCGGGGACTATGTTACTCACTGTTGCTTCTAACTCAATAAAATTCTGTTCCCTTGAATTAAAGGCATGTTGAAAGTAGGAAGGACATTCAATTTCTTCCCAAGTTCTTAGAATGATTCAAGTTATTGAAGCAAAGGATTCTAGACTCCAAATATAAAACAATATATCTGACATTTCCTGGAATGCATGCCATGGTCTAATATACGCATCCTTCCTAACTATCCTTGGACAATCCATGTAGCCCGCAGTTAACAGATGAGGACCAAGGGGGTGAGGAGTGGGTATTCTAGCCTAAGAGTAATATTTAGAGGCCATATCTTGTTGGAGGAGGGAATGGGGAGGGGAAGGCTGGAGAGGCAGGAAGAGGAAAGGAGGGGGGAATCTGTGGTTGGTATGTAAAATGAATAAAAAAATTCCTTAATAAAAAATAAATTAAAAAACAGAAAGTAGCAGATCAAGGATTCAAACCTAGGAATTTTGTTTACAGAACCCACGAGTGGTACCATCTGTTGACTAGGGGTTCTGCACCTCACAGCCAGGGTATTGAGGCTGCCAAGAGACGCACATATGAAACATCAGCTTTTGGCATGTTCAGGGTGTAAGTGAAGAAGACACACCCCCAGAGCACTGTTCTGGAAAGTGGGAAGACCGGCTGAGTTGTACCCTGCCATGGGGCAAGGCTGGCGGTTAGCTACTCAGCCCCAGATCCTCCTGTGGAAAGTGGGAATAGCCGCACGGCCTTGCAGAGCAATCTCCAGGTCCCATTAAGAGCCAGGAACAGACGGAAATGGAGGTACATGTCTAGGATTCAACATCTTCAGAGTCTGAGACAGGAGGATTGCAGTGAGTTTGAGGCTAGCCTAAGCTACATAGTTCAAAAACAATGCAAGACTCTGAAAGTATAGTGTTTGCTATATGTAAAACTACAGCCAAGCATGTCGGCTCACACCTGTAACATCTGTACTTTGGAAGCTGAGGCAGGAAGATCATTGCAAATCCAAGGCCAGTTTGGATAATTTAGTGAGTTCCAGGCCAGCCTGATCTAGAGTGGAAATTTGTCTTGGGTCGGGGGGACAACACAACAAATAAACAAACTCCAAGCCCCCAAATCAACCAACCAAATAAAAACTAAGATGAAAAAAATCTAAACCAAAAAAGGAAGTAAAAAGCAAAAGCAAAACTAACTACATTATTCATACCCAACATTTGAAAGGCCAGAGTTGGGCAAGAGAACTCATGCCAATAAGCCCCGTGCACTCCTGGGCTGACCCCGTGGTCACCAAGACACATGTACGAGAAAACGTTCATGTCCTGCAAGTCCTCACTGACCTCCGCCTCTACTTCCAACTCAGCATCCCTCACCAGTTCTCACGTTCTACAGTGTGACAGGTCTGACTGCTGGGATCCGAGATATTAAGATGGAAGGCCATTCAGAAAGGACTGTAAAGCCCAGGGCATTGTCCTAAGCTGGGAAGGAAATCTGTCTGTCCCCTTCCCCTGTCCCCATACCTTCTGGCTGCCCCTCTGCCATCTGCTCTGAATGCTTCCACTCTTTGTTTTTACAGTATCTCATAAAAATTCCGCCGGGCGGTGGTGGCACATGCCTTTAATCCCAGCACTTGGGAGGCAGAAGCAGGCAGATCTCTGTGAGTTCGATGCCAGCCTGGGCTACAGAGTGAGTTCCAGGATAGGCTCCAAAGCTACACAGAGAAACCCTGTCTTGAAAAACAAAAAACAAAACAAAATTCCACCGAGAAGTAGTTTCTCGCAGGGTGCAACTCTGTATTCTATTAGAAGAGCTGACGTGTATGTGATTAATCGAAGACTTTTAGAGACAGCGTAAGGAAAAGTCTCCCGGGGCTGGACCCCGGACTCCATGGCAGATGTGGCAAAGGTGTTCCAGGGACCTGGGATTCTTTTGGCACCTTCAAATCACACCATGGAGACCAACGCTGGATGCTACACAGATATCCCATGGACAGTTCCTGCCACTCTGAAGAAAAAGAGCACCAGTGCCCACTCAGAACCAGCACAGAGCAGCAGGGATAGCAGCGACCGACCGGGTCTTTGGAGCAGCTGGAAACCGCCCATTGTTTATGAATCAGCAGTGGCTGAGCCACCGCTGCAGAACACAGGAGCAGAGCTTTAAGGGGACCGAGCTTCCTGAGGGACATAGACCATAGACGGCCCCTCTTCCAAAACATTGCTTCAGGAGAGGACAGGGCAGTTTTCTGGCCAATGTCACCTCAGGAAAGGGCTCAAGAGGTTTTCTACTTCCTTCTACAGCCACAAGAAACCAGGAACCCATTCCAGAAGGACAGTGAGCCTCGGGGAGAGGAGAATGGGGGTGGAGGCCATTTGCTTGTTCAATTTTTCGCGCATCTCCCCATGAACAAATCTGTCTTCAGGAACCATGCTGCCTCCACCCCTGGGTCCCTCCCACTGCACACCCACGTGCTTAGTAGGTTTGTCGGGTCCATTAGCAGCAGCATCACTCCCTTCCTGTGTGGATACAGGAAATTCAGCCCCCACAACCAGCTAGGAGAGATGGTGTTGGTCAGAGGTACACGGGAGGCTGGGATCAAAGCAATTCTCTCTCTAACAAGATCTTCAATCCATTGTTACTGCCTGTCCAAGAATGAGAACGCGAGCTTGCCAGAAGCAGGATGATTGGCTACAGTCCAGACCGGGGGTGCCTGCATTCCAAGCTGGCTTGGACACTGGGCCATTAAGCTGTGACCACCTAGTTCCACTCAGGTCCGCTTGGAGATTTATTTTCCAAGTTAATAGCCAGATGGATCCTGCCAGTCAGTGCTCACAACCTGAGTTAGCAATGGAGAAATGAGAGCTCACAACACTCATTCAACTGCTTTTAAATGAACTCACTTGAAAAAAATACTTTTCAGCCCCAAGTTGAGGACCTCCTTGGATGCTGGGGAAAGTGAGAGGAAATGACTCAAAGATGAGTCAGTCTAGAACGCTGCCCTCCCCCAGCTCGGCTTGAAGGAGCAATTGACACAGATGTAAATAAGTCTAAAAGTGTGGGAAAGAGAAGGGCCCTCTGGGGGAGTTCCTGCAAGGTGAAATTGAAAACTCCGAGTGCAGAGCGCGTCAGGAGTCGGTCCACAGAGTGCAGAGTCAGTTGCACAGGCAGATTCACCCACCAAGTTGGTAAATGATAACCATTCGTTAGGTGCTTGCAAGTGGTTTATTGCCTGGTCACTTATTAGTGTCACTAAGATTTATGAATGCTTACTACATGCCAGGGACTGAGAGCCAAGGATACGACAGGGATAACAGCTCCACAAATCCTACCACATGGAGTGTATGAACTCTCTGTGAAGATGACCAGTGCCAGATTCCTGTGAAAATGCTGGGAGTGGGCCTGGGGAAAGAGGCTAGACGGCAGGACCAGGCATCCAGTTTGAGAGAAGCCAGACTCTATCCTCCGAACAAGGTGAAGCCACTGAAGGCTGAAAACGGCAGGACGAGGCGCCATCTACCTCTCCCAACAGCCACTGTGGTTGTATGTAAAGCGTGGGGAAGTGGGAAGGGCCAGTGGGGAAGTTCAAGTAGAGTAGTGTGTGCTGAGCAAGCAGGAGGCCCTGGGCTTGATTCCCAGCACAGAAAAAAAGAAAAGAAGAGGCAGAGAAGATGGGTGGGAAGGCAGCAGGGCCCTTTGGAGGGATACCACTGCCACGGCTAAAAACAAAGCAAGACCGCCATCATCAAAGAGGCCTCCTCCCGCAGCAGATGGGAACAAAGCCAGAGACCCCACAGCTAGACATTATGCAGAGAGTGAGAGAAGAGACCTTGGAACACTCAGCCCTAAATGGTGTGTCTCCATCCAATCGCTATCTTCGGGGCTCAGGGAACCCCGCGGAAGAGGACACAGAAAGATTGTAAGGGCCAGAGGGGATGGAGGACACCAGGAAATGGCCCTCTATATCAACACGAGCAGCGCTCATGTGAACCCACAGAGACCCAGGAAGCACAGGGGTGGCATGGATCTGCACCAGGTCCTCCGCACATGTGCTATGGCTTCCAGTTCAGTGTTTTTACGGGATTCCTGAGTGTGTGAACAGGGGGCTCTGATTCTTACGCCTTCTCTTGGGCTCTTCTCCTGTTTGTTTTGTCCAATTCCAATGTGTTCATTTTTGTTTTATCATATTATATTATATTAATTATAATCCCCTGGAAGCCCATTTGTTTCCTAATGAGAGACAGAAAGAGAGTAGAGCCAGATGGGGGGCAGGTGGGGAGGAACTGGGAGGAGTAGGGGGAAGGGAAGCCATAATCAGGATATATTACGTGAGACAAAAATCTATTTTCAATGAAAGGAAAAAAAATAAAATAAAAACAGACAAGGCCTGGGCTCCCTCTGTGCCGCTTGGCTTTCCAACGCTGACGCCGTGAGCGTTCTGGACGGCTGGCATGCCAGAACCCCAGTCGACTCTCCCTCCTAGCAGCTGGGATTACAAATGACCATACTGCAAACACACTGTGTTTCCATAGTAGCTTCTGGCTCCTTTTCCATTGTGCCAACGGTAATGTTTTGCATAGTGAGTACCCACAACCTTCCTTGTTTTCTCTTTTCACTGGAGAAGGAAACATCACCACACATCACCCTGTCCGTGGCCGGTCCCGCACGTTCCGGAGGGAAAGGCTGAGAACTGCTGTAGAAGTGAGGGACAAGGAAGGTTTGATTCCTGGAGTCTGCCTTCGAAGGCACCAGGAAGGGGCTGGCACAGGCTGAAGAAACATTATTAGTTTCAGACCCTAACTGTCCAAAGTCTCTTGTCTTACTCAGGGTAAAAGGTGAGTGCTCAAGATGACACACAAAGCCTTGTATCTTCTGCACCTATGCCTCAGTCGGCCTTCCAGCTACTCCTCAGACCCCACCCTCTCCAGCTCTCAGCTACTCCTCAGACCCCACCTTCTCCAGCTCTTCAGCTACTCCTCAGATCCCACCCAGCCACTCCTCAGACCTCACCCCCTTCAGCTCTCCATCCCAGCCTCCTGGTTATCCCTCTGGCGCTGCCTGCCTAGGACCTTGGCCGGCGTGACTTCCTGCATCTCTCCCTCCTGAAGTAGATCACTGGGCTCTCTCCCTTTGCCCAGTGGCACCTCACTGCGTCTCCCAAGCGCCCTAAGACTTGCAGAACCCCCACATCTCTATTCCCCTTGCCGGCTCCCCCTCCCCAATTCTCATCATTTCTTTCTCTTTTTGCAGTGCTGTGGAGGGAATCCAGGTCTCTTCCATGCTAGGCAAGCACACTACACCCCCACCCCAGCCCTTTAATAGGTGTGAAATTTTCTCATTCACACTGCATTAAGCTTCTCCCCTCAGCTGGGGTATAAACTCTTCCAGGGAGGGATTTCCTCCTCTCTCCTCTCTGCTTTGTTCCTATTACCCAGAACCTCGCATGTCACTTCATAAACATTGTTGATGGCTGTTGAACAGCCCTTGAAGACAAAGGCTTTTTGTGCCTTTTAGAGAGTACTCTGTTAGCTTTATCTCTTTTTTTGTGGTAATGACAAAAGCCCTGCCTTTCTAAGTATGTTTCACTTAGATTGATCTAAAAAGAAAAAAAAGAAAAAAATCCAGCTAGTTTTGTAGAGAAATGGACAGGTCATTTCTGGAGAGGGAGCCAACTTGTATTACCTGTCTCTCAGAGCTACACTAGTCTCTCTCTCCCTCTCCCCCTCCCTCTCCCCCCCCCTCTTCCTTCCCCTCTCCCCTCTCTTCTCCTCTCCCTCCTCCTCCTTTCTCTCCCTCGTCCTCCCTCTCCCTCTCCCCTCTCCCAATAGACTTCTTTCCCTGGAGCAAGCAGCAGAAATTCAAAGGCTACCATTTTAAGAACCCAGACGGTATGTCCACGAGGTGCCTGACTTCTGAGAACACAAGCAAGCCCCCTTTGAAAAGAGAGCGAAAGCCCTCTTGCAGAGTGCAGAGTGACCACCCCCGGGTGCCTTTATTCTCTACTCCCTGCCACTGGCAAGCTGCTCCGGGGTCAGAAAAGCCACTAGGATCTCAGCAGGTTTACTCTGTGATGCATCCGCAAACCATGATGCCTAACCCCAAAGCAGAACATAGATCAGAGATGCCAGAAGGAGCTCAATTCCGCAGCAAGTCTGCGGCTGTGAAAAACAAGGAGTGAAATAATTGAATCAGGGCAGAGGACACCAGCCCCATCTCCTACCACCTTCAGCAGCGAGTCCTTTGTAGAAGGAGAGGGGTTCCTCTGCACAGCAGGGCTGCCCGGTGCTGGCACCCTTCCCCACCACGGGTGGCGACACCCTTGAGGTGCACCTGTTCCCACATCTGCCCCACATCGTCGCTCCCGAACTGCGGCTCCCAAGTACTCACTTTACAGAAGCCCATCCTGTCACTTGGAACTGGGACCCCGCAGGGCAGGGGGGCTGGCTGTCAGAGCAGCGGGAAAAGCCTGGCCCCGGGGACCTGCCGCCTCTACTCTGTAACCAGAAGAGGCCTTATCGGGGTACCAGCACACTGGGCGGCGCCCGCGTGTGGCCCTCAGATTGCTCCACCGAGGGTCTTGGCGCGTAACCTGTGCCTCCTAAGGGCTTGGGGATCCTTGGACTCTGTTTTCTCCACGCTTCCACTACTGTCTTTATGTTGCTTACTGGCTGGTGGATAGGAAAACTGGGCACAATTCTAATAAATAGGGCCCCAAGTCACCCTGGGAACCAGGGGCAGACTAAGTTAAAAAGGGAATAGGTTGCGTGGTAATTAGACTCAACAGTCTGGGCCCATTTCAGGCCATTCTCATGTAATCCTGGCTGCAGAAGGGCTTTATTTTTCAATACCTGTCCAATCCAACAATGGGAAGAAGTGGCACCAGTCCAGAGTGGCTAAAGGTGGGAACACTGCACCCCAGAGTGGTGGTTGGCAGCTGGCAGGGGGAATGGCTGGCCTGGAGGGACTGAGCAGTGAGGTGTGTGTGGGGGGGGTGAGGGTGACTGGGTGTGGGTTCATGGACAGGGTTGCCATTTGTGTGCCCTAAGGGACTCCTGGGGTCCCTTCTTAGAGGCACACCGATGGGCTGTGTTGCCGGCCCCTCCCTTCCTGAGAAGGGTCTTTCCAGCCTTCCTTAGGTCTTGACTGAAGCTGGGCCAGATCCCCTGGCTGGGCAGCCATCTGGCTTCACAGCTTTGCTGCAGCACCAAGCATGTCCTGCTGTGAAGGCTCAGCTGCCATGGAAAACGCCCTGGACAGCCATGAAATGACCTTCTACTTCTCATAATAGAGAACCCTGCCCCCCCACCCCCCACCCCCCACCCCCACTGGAGTCCCAGCCTTTTCTACAATCCAACACAGACAGGCAGGGGAGGGCTAACCCAATTGGAGCTACCATTAGGACTAAAAATAATCAGCACGCTCCCAATGGCACACACCCTTAGGCTGGCATCTTTTGAAGCGCCGGACTCAGAACGGTGACATGCTGCTTCCTCCTCCCTCCTCATCTAAAACAGAAAAGAAGCAGGTCCACCGGACTGCATCTCAAGAGACGGTGCCTGGTCTCGTCTCGTGTAGCCACAAACATGGGGCGAGGCTAGCTCATGCCAGGCAGGGGGATGACTTTAGAAGCATAGGGCCCTTGGTAGGTTATTAAGGGCTCAGTAAAGATTTCTGGAATTAATCTGTGGTTGTCATCAGTAAAAAGGATATGATCAAATAGCCATGTCAACATCCGCAGAAGAGCAGCATTTCCCCTTTAGAGGTTTTCAGACTTTAAGAGGGAGCGTTGGGAAGCAAGTAGATATTGTACCAACTCTGGTTAGGTCCTCACATGGAGCTTTTGCTGACAGTGCACTCCCTCACAGATCTCTGAAGCCTAGGACCTGGCATCTCTGGGAGCTGGGTCATTTCAGAATTAACTCCAGATGACCTCCCCCAAGGAGCTTATACCCTCTGGGAGAAAGGCCAGCCACCCTCAGGGGCAAACCCAACTGCTGGGGCTAGAGAGAGCTGGGCTGGACCACACAACGCTGTTCCAGGAGCAATACTGACTGGTCCAGTGCTCCGGACCTCAGATGACGTCTAGAAGCAGCTCTCAGGAGACAGCCCCTGTGCTGTGAACAGGAGCACTGTTTGTCACTCCTATTAGCGGACAGTCCCCAAGAATGTTCCACACTCTGCTGTATAATATCCCTTTCCCCCTAATTTCTGAGATGGAGTGCCAGGGTCCATCTTAATGTTTGAAACTGAAGGCCAGGTTGCCTTTGCTCTCCTGAACGGGGACACAGCATAGCGGGGGGGTGGGGTGGGCTGAGAAGGTAGCATTATCGGGCTCCCCACCACTTCATGTGCTCAGTGAAGTATGGGGTCCCTACAGTGTGTGCTCAGTACACGTAGCTCTCGTTATTAAACGACTACCGCCCTCACTGCACACAGGCATTCCTCAATATCTGCAGACTGGTTCCAGGACCTGTAGATACCAAAATGTGAGGTGCTCAAGTCCCTCACACAGCAGTGTTTACATATAATCTACGCACATTCTTCCATGTGCTTAAATAATCTCTACTTAGCTCACAATACCTAATACAATATAAATCCCACAATGATGGCTGCTATACTATTTTTCAACTTGTATCGTTTTATTGCCTTTCCTTCTGATTATTTTTGATTGGTAGTTGTTGGAATCCATGGATGTGGAACCCAAGGAGATGGAAAGTCAATTGTATATTTTTGTCATTTATCCATATTTTACAAGATCTTCCAGAGATTTTGACAAGATTCCCTAGGTATGTCCTAACACAAAATAAAAATATAATTTCTGCTCATCAGAACACATTTACCTCCCAGGAGCCAGCTGAAGATGCTTGTTATGCCTGCCTGCAGGCAACTGTAAACCGAAATGTCAACTATCATAACTGAGGATGGCCCAGCATCCCATCACTGAAGACCCCACCCCCAATGCTTTGGGCTGGCTGCTGGCTGCAGTCCATTATATAAACCACTGTGGCATGGCAGTCCCAGGGGTTCCAAATCACCCATTATCCTACAACCCAAATATCCTCTTTGCTCATCATATCCAGAGAGATTTCTCCATTGCTTAACACACACACACATACACACAAAATAGATTTTAAATTCCTAGTATGATACCAGAAAATAAATAGAAGTTCTAGGGCTGCCTTTCCCTACTGAAGGAGTCTTGAGGCCAGAGGTCATGGTCTCTGCAACATTTTCCTTCTGCTAAACGTGGTCACATTTGTTTATGGCAGTTTGTGGCACTTAGGGGATGCTTTATTTTATTATAGTTATTTGTGTGCATGTTTGTCTTCTTTATTAAAAGCAAAGTCTTTGGGGGCACAGATTGCAAGATATTCATCACTAGCCTGGGGCTTTAAACATAATAGATGCTCAGGAATTGCTGCCAAGTGGACCATGAATGCATATATGCACTAAGGGATGAAAGATTTCTTCCAATACACGATTGTCAAGAATTATAAAGGAAATGAGTTTTGTGGACATCACTAATTTCTGGTGAACCCATGGCAGCTGCCAGAACACATTGTTTTCCCCCTAATTGAACAGAAACAATCTGTTTAATAATACTTCATTTTTTCCCTAGAATTTGGCCTTGTAAAATCTGCTTTCTTGAAAAGTGAGACATCTATCTTTCCACCATTTTGTTTTAAGCCAAATTCCCATGAGTATCATCATGACTACATGTGCAAGAGCACCCAGAGGCAGGAATGACAGCAGTCTCTGCTCTCTGAGCTCACTTAAAAATTGTGTACTAATAGCTGCTTGGAAACAAGGTAGACTTTCATGGTGTTTAAACTCCACCCCCAACTCCAAGGGCTGGAGAGCTAACTCAGGGTGGACAAGCACTCCGTCACTGAGCCACACCCCCAGCTCTAGTATCTAAACTGTTGAAACTTCATATCCCTCTCCAAAAAAAAAAAAAAATATCTTTGAGCATGTATTGTCAACAGATGCACACTTGCTTATTTACAAACCACACACGAGCATTATTGTGCCAATACATTATGCGCATCATAAAACACGTGGCAAAATGGAAATTTTTAAACGATGAGATATTTTCAACCTAAAAAATAGAAGTTCAGACGTCTTCTTCTTGAAGCTTTTTTTGCACTCCGTGGAGATGCATGGATCCCATGTTGGAATCCACAGGACTAGGGCTTACGGTGAGGTTTACAAGTCAATGCCCTGGAGGCTAGGAGGGTTCACTGGATGCCAGACCTATTCTGGCATTCTTCAGCTTCTAGATGCCTCACTCATGAGTACTGTGGTCCCAGGGTTGAGGTCCAGAATTATAGCTGATGTGCACATCTGTGTTAGAGAAGGCAGCAGAGAACTATTTGGGTGTGATTTCAGCTGTCTCACAGACTGATGGGAGTGGGGGTGGGCGGAAATCCCCCATTATGCCTTTCCTAGGGCAAGTTGCGGAGCACCCCTGAGCCATCCTGACTCCCTATGAAGCAGGACAGCTAACACCAACGTTTCAGGCTGCTCTAAGGATCAAATGAGGCAGCATGGAAGCGTGCATCACAGGGACACCGGGCTGCTACCCAGGTATCACGTGTCTCGCATACAGCATGTGATCTTCTCGGTTTGGAGGTGATACGGGAAATCCAGACTAGGGAGTGCTCAGACCCCATTAAGAGTCTCCATATTGACTAAGGGGAGCACTTTCCTTCTACCCGATAGCTAAAGATATAACTACTTAGAAAGGCTAGAAGGGACAATCTAGGGGGAGAGAAGTGGTTGGTAGAGATAAGGGACGGAGGAGGAGCAAACAAGCAGCAGAAGAAAGATCGCGCCCAAACTTAGGGGAGAAACAGACGTATTCACTCAACTTCCCGGTGCCCTGTCTCTTCTCGTCCTAAGCAATCTTTATACAGACATTGATTTCAGTGTTGTTGTACATACCCTTAAATATGTTGTGTAAATTAAGGCATGTGTAAAAAGGTAAAGAAGAATATGGTGCAGTCAGCTCGAGAACAAAACGCCAGGAACATCGGTAAATCGCCCTCTGCCATCTCCACCGCCCCACTCTCGGCCTCTGTTCATCTACTACTACACCACACACTTTTATAGGTTCTCAGGACTTACACATGCATCCCTAAGCGGCGTGTAGTATCATTTTAGTGTTTTCACCCTTTAAACAATGAGTGGTTGATGTTATCATTACATTGGTTCATGACTGGCTTACACAGTGGAGGCTTATGAAGTGTCTGGGAAGATGTCAGCCCAAATGGCATGGAAAATTATTCCTTTCTGAGTTCTGGATGCTTCCCTTTCCTCACACCTGTGGGAACTGTTCCACAGGCAAACTGCTGCTCCTGTTATTAGGCGAAGCAACAATAGATACTGCGATGGGGGAGGTGGCCGGATATGACTGTTTTCCACATGCAGATGTGTGATGCCCAGAGGAGGCAGGCGTGGCAAAGAAGCTCAGAGAGCCTACCTGAGCCATTCAGATTTGGCTTCCTCACCCTGGCTTCCACTGGCCAATGTGGTGCAGCAATAAAGTGTGGTCAGATTTCATAAATCCCTACCGCGTAGCACAAAACGGAAGCAGTCACCTCTGAGCATGGCGTGGCCAGTCCCAAGTGGACACAGGCACCATGGAATCATGGAACTTTGCTTAGGACCCAGAACCAACACTAACATTTCTTTTTTCACTTGATAAAGGTCCGTTTGGGGTTCTGTTTCACAGGCTCCTAACTGAAATGACATGCTTCTGCCCAGTGGATGAGGTCAATGAAGGTATTTCTATGAGTACAAATAACCGATATTCCATTAATCCTTAAAGCTGATGGTCAGAGTCATTATTCCCAGCCTCTGTAGCTTTGGAACTTGGGTCACACTTTCAGTCATGTTCATGCTACAATGTGCTGTGACTGTGATCCTCCATTCTGCGTCCTTCGACACCCAATGCATAGAAGACTCCCAATGATCCAGTGTCCCCTTAAGTGCCTGTGTGGCAGCCACCACTGAAAAATCCTGAGAGCCAGACAGCTGCCCAGTCTAGGCATCAACCTCCATTTGCAACAACTGGAGGTTTATCATCGTCGTTGTTGTTTTTCAGGATTATATTTAACACAAATTAATTGTGCAAATCCATGTCACTCGCTGTGATATTTCCATACATGTACATATCACTCATTGATTGTACCCATCCCTCTATCCTCTGCCCTGCTGCCCTTCGGTTATAGCTGGCAGTTCTGGAAATGGAAGAAAGATTTCACCTAGTGATGGCTCTGAGGAAAGAGAGTCCACATCTGCCCCATCTGAGAGCCTCTACCTTTCCCTGTCTGCTTGTGTAACCAGCCTGCTTTTCTGGAAGAGGCTTCTTGGTCCCTCCCTTTTTTTCTTATTGTCTGTGGCCCCCAAAGTCCAGGCTTCCCATTCTTCCAGGTCTGAACTACCCACAGTAAATGCTGCAGAGCTGCTGTTCATCCATTCACCCTGTCTCTACTCAACACACCTGCCTTTCTCGGGCATGTGCCCTGTGGCCCATTGCCCCGGGGGCCATTGCCTCTCTCAGTGAGGCATGCTTTCACTTCTGAAAACAAGGATTAATCATTTCATTGTACACAGTGAGAGTCAAAAAAAAAAAAAAAAAAAAAAGAAAAAGAAACTAAAAAATCACTCACAATGTCTGCATCATAGTATAAATATTCACATTTTGACAATTCTCTTATTTGTCATTTTTCTCTATATCTGAATAATAAACACTTTTTGAAAATGGGAATTATGCCACACATAAGACTTTTTATTTAATTTTTATTTTATATGTATGGGCGTTTTGCCTCCATGTGGGTCTGTCCCTGGTGTCTGTGGAGGTCAGAAGAGAGCATCACATACTCTGGAACAGGAGTTACATGTGGTGTGAGCCACTGTGTAGGTACTGGAAATAGAACTTGGGTCCTTTGGAAGAGCAGCCGGTGCTTTTAACCACTGAGCCATCTCTCCGGCCCCAGATCTGCATTTATTTAAGCCTTGTTGTATAAAGAGGCTTCTTGGTCCCTCCCTTTTAGTATGTCATTCTTAGTATGCCTGTGTATTCACAAACGCTGTTGTTCACAAAGAGCCCTTTTCCTCTCTGCCCTCCAACCACCGGCTTCCTTTTTTTTTTTATCCACCAGATAGAACCTATTATAGCCATCCTAGTCTGCATTAATGATGTTCCGGTCGCTACGTTCAGCTTTTGTTGCATAGATTGTGTAATTCACTGCTTGATCTATGGTCTTGTCTTTCTAATAACTTCGACAATTGCTTTTGAGTTCCTGGTCATAGCCTCAGTCCTCAGGATCAGCAACTACGTCTCACACATAGCAGGTGTGCAGTGAGCACGTGACAATTTTCAGATTGCTTCCTCGGGTTGGGACTGTGTTTCCTCTTCTATGTTCTGCTCTTTCTACTCAAAGGCAGAGCAGCATAGATTCGCTGGAGGATTGGAATCGATACCTAGAAAGGCTCGAGGCCCAGCCTGTGTCTTCATGATTCATTTATGCCCTCCCTTGGTGGTAGAAACGGGCTCTTTGAGATGCACTGGTATAGTGCTGGAGCATCCTGGACCTTCCTGGCATTTGCTGACAGTGGACCATCCTAGGACATGAATGATTCAAGCATCAGAAAAGAAATAACAAGATTCAAACTCTCCTTTGTATTCTCTTTTGAATGCCTTAAAGTAAATACAACAGCCTTTATAAGAAAACTTAGGCTAGACAGAATTATAAATTAACACTCTTACTTTCTATCATTCAAGTGATAAGAAGCATTTTCCAGGCCCCATTTTACAATAGCTATTATTTTCCATTCCCAAACACAAGTATACACACACACACACACACACACACACACACACACACACACACACACGTACCGTCACACACTGTCAGCCCCCCCATAAGAAATTGTTTACCCCTCCACGTAAGTTTTTATAACTTATCTACTATTAATGATGGATTAAAAATCATTTCTGAGTTATCTACCAAGTTTATCTTATAGTTAAAATGTGCCAGGGGGGAGAGGAAACAGGGCTCTGGGGCTTATCTTACCCCTTGCCATATCTTCCTACCTCTTCTCGGCCCCGCCCAACTCCTGATAGCCCTTTCCCATCCAGACCTTGCACTTCTTCAGCTGTGTGATTCTAACACATCATTCTCCTTCTCTGGGCTGCTTTCCCTCATCTGTACTTGCACGGTGGCCTCCTACCAGCTGTGACAATCTGTCACTATCATCACCATCTCAGTATGCCAAGGAGCGTGAGAACTGCAGATTCCTTCCATGGCACCAGCCCTATGTCTTGCCTGGTCCCTAGGCTTCAACAGTAGCCCAGGAGCATCCAACCAGACACACACCATCCAGAAAGCCTTTCCTGCCTGAGAATGACTATGGTCACCACCAGAGGGAGCGGATCTGCGCCTCCGGCCTCTGAGCGAATATCTCCACTCTGTAGTTCTTCTGATAGCAAGCTCTAACACAGAGGTTCTTAATGTGTGGGTCGCGACCCCCTTGGGGTTGCATATCAGCTATTTACGTTACAATTCATAACTGTAGCAAAATTGCAGTTATAAAGTATCAGGGAAAGTAACTGTATGGTTGGGGGTCACCACAACATGAGGAACGGTATTAAAGGGTCGCAGCATTAGGAAGGTTGAGAACCACTGGTCTAAGGCTCTAGGGATAGGGAACACTGAAATGATCTCACTAGCAACTGTCAATTAGAGGATTCCAGTTCCCCGTGCCAGGGCTAGCCTGGGCATAGCTCAAAGCAGGTCCCATTTCCCACAGTGCCTCACCTATTGCATCTTAGGAAGGAGGAACAGAAAGACTCTCTCTGGAAGGTTCAGGAGGGTACCGGGGGTGGCATCTTCAGATAGTGCAAGGGAAGAGAGATGGAGGGAAGGACCTGGCTGGCTGGACCTTATCTTGTGGAACCCTGGAAATTGCTGGGACAGGCCAGGTTTCCTGCTGAGGCCACCCAAGTGCTACTTGCAATGCCTACACACCCTTCTCCCTCCCTGCAGCTGACCCACCAGCACAGTCCTCTCCAAAGCAGCCCTGGTGCCTTCTGGGTCACCCGCTTCCACCAGTCTCTGTCCGGCATACAAGTGTCTCGATCACTTTACAGCCCTACGCTGTCTAGGAACCAGGCCCTCCCCTGTTCTCCCTGCTATTTACACACCAGGGCCCTCTGAGGACACACAGTTGGTTTTTAGAAGCTTCCTTCTTGAGGTTTCGAAGGGAAAAAACCCTCAATTTCGGCATTTCCTAGAAAAACGATTTAAGGTTTCTTCTTGTGGCGCATCTTGTTGGAACAAAACCAGAAGCTGGGGGTCTTGGCAGCACTCACCCCCCTGCCAGTGCTTCCAGGAACTACAGGTGCCACTTGGTCCTTATTGCACCCCCAAGAAGAGCTGTTACTATCCTCAGTTCACAGATAGAAACTGAGGTTCCCTGGGGGGGGGGGGGCGCAGGAGGAGAGTTGGTTGGCAGCTGCCAACAGATCAAGGCCGCACAAGCTGGGAGTGGAGCTGGGCCTGTCCCCAGGAGTTCTGTCTCCAGAGTCCCAGCACCCAGCAGCAGGCTTGCCTTCTACTGTCCAAATCTCCTGCGATGTGACAGTCACAGTTTCTAGAGCACAGCCCTCTTGTGATGCTCACATTGTCTTTGAGTCTCTGCATAAATTTACTAGGGAATCTTGTGATTTAAAAGGCTACTATCTCCTTACTGTTTTTTGAAAAGAAATCTGACTTGGCAGGGTTGCTTCATAGTTTTCTTTCTTTCTTTCTTTTTTTTTTTCTTTTTTCTTTTTTGCAGTGATAGAGTTTAATCTGGACCTTTTACATTCTAGAAAAGATCTTACCCACAGAGCCACAGCCTAGCCCTAGCACAGTTCTTATTTTGTAAATGAAGGTCTCTTGGTTTTGTCTAGATATTTCTCAGATAACATCTATGGATGTATCTAGAATGTTTTTTTGCTTGTTTTTGTTTGTTTGTTTTTAATGCCTACAGCAAGGCGTAAAAATTCTTTGGGTCACATTCTTCATTCACACATAAGAAATTTGAGTAGTAACTGTTCACTATGTCCCAAGAGGGTCTCCATGAGACTAAGCTACAACAGAAGAGGAAAGGGCGAGGAGTGGTGTGCACACCTACAATTGCGTGTTAAATCTAATTTGGGGCTCACAAGAATGCAACTAAGACACTCTTAGCTGGTCTGCCTGTCTCTGGGGGAACATCTAGGTTCCTCTAATAAGATATTGGTCAAGATGGGATGGCCAGTGTGTTCTGACCCAGGTTTCTAAATCAAGTCTTTGGGTCGTAACAGACCCAGCCCTGCTTCTCTTCAGAACACATAGATTTTTTACCAAATACACAGGCTACCAGATACATGTATAGTTCCCTCTGGGGTCATCTGCTCCCCAGGAGGCTTGTTAAAGTAGGACACTATTCTTAAGTTAAATTATCAATCAACAGTATTCTTTCTGGTATGGCTGCTTTCCACAGATAATAAAATCCCATCAACTTCCTCCAAAGAAAACGTGACCTACATAACGATGAATAGCAATTAATCCTCTGCTGCAATGTTCAAAAGCTGGAAATGTGCTGGAGTCAAGATACCTAGGAGCTCGCTCCATCTTGATTGGGAACTTGCAGCAGGTAAAGGGAGGGACCTTCAGGGATAGGTCTCAAGTACCAGATGGTGACACAAAGGGAGGGTGGTCAGGACCTAAGAGAAGCAAGCAGTACCCGGCACTCAGAGCAACTCAGAATGCTAGTTCCAGGTCAGGCCTGCTACCAAAGAGCCCAGAAGGCGAAATCTATAGAATCTATATTCTAGATGAACCTGTACTGTACAGATTCATCTATAGTACAGATGAATCACAGAAGAATGACTTTTGCAGGAGACACTATCTCACCAGGTTGCTTGGGCTAGAATGGGTCACAGCCCTGTCCTTACCTTCAGAGACGGATGCTGTCCATCAGCATGCCCAAAAGGCCACTGACCTGAACCTGTTCTTTGGGTCACATTCCTTGTCCATGACTGAGAAACTTGAGTGGTAACTGTTCACTATGTCCCAAGAGGGTCTCCATGAGAAAAAAGCTACAACAGAAGATGAACGAGCTAGGAGCGCTGTGCACACCTACAACCCCAGCATTTAGGAGCATGAAATAGGATGGTCAAGAGTTGTTCAAGTCCAGCCTAGGCAACATCCTCTCTCAAACACAAAACAAAACAAAGATAATGAAGGGGACTAAATGACAGTAGACAATAGAATAGTGACCTGAGAATCAGGGGTCCAGACTCTGGCCTGATCATGACCAATTTCCTTACAATTCTAAATTTGTCTGCATCTCCATTTTCCCAAGAGTAAACCAGAAGCCAATTAGTACAATGGTGCACTCACCTGAACATCGAGGGCAGGCTGTGTATCTACTAGCTCCCTGATGGAAGGCAAGCCCAGAGCAGCTGTACTATGTTAAAGGACAGCTGGTGTAGACTTGACTCTCTCATTCTGGAGTCTCTACCTGAGATTACAACCCATGTAGCACAAAAACCTCAACACAAGCCTTATCTGTGGCTATCCTAGAAAATAAATCCTAAGTCCTCAGTGGAGAATAATCCACGAAACTGTAACCCACCCAGAAGGAAATCGCTACTCAGCCACCAGCTCTGTGCACATGAAGAAGATGCATGGGCTCATGTGTAAGACAGTTTGGAGGAGACAGGAGTCTGGGTGTGGAGGACAGATCTAGGGGCCAGTGGATGGGATTGGGAAGCACATGCAAGCTTTGTAAGGCGGCAGACCTAGTCTGTCTTGATTGAGGGTGAAGTATGTGACCCTACGCATCGATCAAAACTTGGGGGATGAATAAAAGAGAAACGTGTGTTACTGTATGTGAACTTGAAAAATAACGGTTCAGACCATTTTTTTTTTTTTAAAATCAAGCTTACGTCCTCCAAGGCAGGGACACAAAAAGAGAAAGGTCTCTATCATGGCTCAAATCTGCAGTGTTCCCCCATAGGCTCGAGTTTTTGAATGCTTATCCCAGGCTGCTTTGGGAGGCTAAGAGAAGTAGGAGGTAGATCCTGGCTGGCAGAGTAAGTCACTAGGGGCGGGCTATAGAAGGTCATAACCCCTCCTGGCTCCTATTCTGTCTCTGCTCATAGGGAAGTCAGCCAGAGCCGCCCTGTCACAACAATTAGGAATCTCTGAAACTGTGAGCTCAGCTAAATCTCCCTCCCCCCAAGTCGTGCCTGCTGGGTATTTTATTACGGTGACACAAAGGTGGCTAACACAGTGACCAGAGTCAACTGGGCTAGCCAGGCTCTCCCTGCTCCGCCCTTCCGGCTCAGGGTTTGGCTGCCACAAGCATAGACCAGTCCTTTCCTTCAGGTTCATAATCAGTTCATGATCAGACACTTAGCCGGAACTCACCACCTAAGCAGCATGGGGATATGCCAGAAATGTTAGCAGCTAGCTCTCCACACCTTATATATCCCCTAGTCTATGTCAAGGAGGCAGAGGTTAGCTCCCGCTGCCAGGCTAGCCCAAAGGCCCAAGAGTCAAGAAAGCCAAGTCAGGAGGGGGAATTTGGCACCAAGGCTCAGCTTTCGGTGCCTTGTACCTGGATACAGACAACCTTTTCTCGAAAGACCAACACCAATAGGACTTACCCGCTTCCAGGGAACTTCTCAAACAAAGACACTCTAGAATTACAGGATGCTGGTAAGTGAGCGTCAGATAAGCCACACATAATGGTCTAGTATAAGTATCTCCTGTGAAATATTTGCTTGCATTTCTTTTTTCTAAGTCTGGAAACTATATCTTCCATTTACAGAGGCATGGCCATTACCAAATTGAGACCCCCACATCCATGTCTGCTTTTTAACTCATTCCTGGGTATATTTGCAAACTTCTCTGCTGTGGGATGTTCTGTATGGCAAATGTGTTGCTAATAAAACACTGATCGGCCAGTGGCTAGGCAGGAAGTATAGGTGGGACTAACAGAGAGAATAAAAAGAACAGGAAGGCAGAGGGAGTCACTGCCAGCCAGGACAAGCAGCATGTGAAGATGCCGGTAAGCCACAAGCCACGTGGCAAGGTATAGATTTATAGAAATGGATTAATTTAAGATATAAGGACAGTTAGCAAGAAGCCTGCCACGGCCATACAGTTTATAAGCAATATAAGTCTCTGTGTTTACTTGGTTGGGTCTGAGCGGCTGTGGGACTGGCAGGTGAAAGAGATTTATCCTGACCGTGGGCCAGGCAGGAAAACTTAAGCCACACTTCTCTCAAAACCTGGACACAAAGCAAGCTGAGATGTCTAAATAAGGGACAGAAAAAACTAACCCTGTCCCCCTGCCCCACCATCAGCTGGACCCCAAGGACAGATGGTGGTGAGGTAAGTCAGAAAGGAAACACCACCTGAGAGTGCATTCCTGGGCAGGCTAGAGGACAGCCAGATAACCAACCCTTTCTCTGTAGATGTCTTAGGTCTTCCCACAGGACATGAAGGGCCAGCATATACGGTCCTCCAGATGGGCTACGCAAACAGCCCACTCTCCCAGGTCTTTCCTAGTCACTTCCAGGTGATTCATGATGGTTTCCATGTATTCCAGTACCCTGTGGTTACAGCAGGTGTCTGTGGGTGGTGTCACTCATGGGGCTCCCTAACATAAGGAAGGGGCACGGTTTTGATTTTTTTTTTTTCTGCTGGTGCTAATAGAAAGTAAATCTAGACAGAATTTGTACCAAAAGCTACAGCAGATGCCAAGCAGCTGTTCGCCACCACTGAGATCGGAGGGACAAGGTCAAACTGAAGTCTCTGTAGGTTGGATCTGTCACAGAGAAAGCAGTGGTGGAAAGAAAGATGGTCAGACGGGAAATGATCACTGCCTAAGACTGGGTTTGAAAGGATGGCTGAGAGTCTGCAGGAGGGTGGCCAGGGGCTGCTTTATCCAGTCCCATCTGTCCCCAAGGTTCCCAAACACATATCCACGGGAACCTTGACCGTGGAGCCGAGGAGAGAAGATCTCAGAAGCATTCAAGGGGTAGTGCCACCCCACGTGGGTGTCCACAGGAAATGGGTGACGTAGAGGCAAGCTGAACTCCAAGTCTCCCGATTTATTGGCTCTTCAGGTTCTCAAGACCCACTGGCTGATAGGAACGAGCCGACACGGGTCACCAGCCTCAAGGCAGGGCTGTGGCTTTTCACAGACTCCAGGTGCGTCCCAAGCAGGTAGGTTCAGCCCTGGTCATTTCAGCCATAGCTGCATGACTGTGGTAGCCTGCAGTTGCAACAATCAGGGTTCGAGGCTCACTTCAGTGGTCATTAGGGCAAGCAATGTCCTGAGGGCACTGGAGAGATCAAAGGGAGTTTAAAAATCCGTCCAGTCTTATTATAGAGTAACATGGATAGGAATAAAGAGTACCTGTCCCCTCTCTGGAGCACAGGACTGCTGGTTTGTCCAAGGATAGTGACACAGGGTCACTGTCCTATAGAGTCTGAGTTTAGACTCCTGCTGGAGATCAAAGACTTAAATGCAGCTCAGTGCTGCCGTCTACTGTTCACCGCACGCCTCTACACCGAGCAGCACTCCTTCCCTTCCTCAGCAACATCTCCCTCCCAGCCCAGGGTTCCAGCTGGAACTGATCATCCTGCTGGAGGGAACTGTCAATGGAGAGGCTCTCTGAAACCCCGCTGGTTAAAGCTCCTCTATGGCTTAACCTGTGAGTTGCTGGCATTATGAAAGTGGTTGAATCCAGTCAGAGCAGCCTCAAGGAGCATGCTTAGAAGACCGTGGGGATCTTAGAGCTCTGAGACTCACATAGCATTCACAGAACTTATGGGTGATATTCAGGCCAAGGCTGGAGAGTCAACTATATTCAGGCTTGGCAGAAAAGATTCAAAGCCAGACACTCACAGCCTACAACAAATAGGCCCCAAACTAGCCACCTTTTTGTACAAGCCACACAAAGAACAGTGCATTAATTTTCTGTTACCACAATAAACAATCAACCCCCAAAAGAAAACGTTTGTTTTGGTTCAGTTTTGGAGGCTAAATTCATAGTCTGGTGGCCCGATGGCTTCAGGACTTGTGACAGCATAGTACATTCTGTAGAGACATGTGGTCAGAAAGAGAGGAAGAGGAAGAGGAGGAGGAGGAAGAGGAGAAAGAGGAGGAAGAAGAGGAAGAGAAGGAAGAAGAGGAGGAGGAAGAAGAAGAGGAGGAGGAAGAGGAGGAGGAGAAGAAGAGGAGAAGGAAGAGGAAGAGGAGGAGGAAGAGGAGGAGGAGAAGTGGAGGAGGAAGAAGAGGAGGAAAAGGAGAAGGAGAAAGAGGAGGAGGAAGAGGAGAAGGAAGAAGAGGAGAAGGAAGAAGAGGACTAGGAGAAGGAGAAGAAGAGGAGGAGGAGGAAGAGGAGAAGGAGGAGGAGGAAGAAGAGGAGAAGAAGAAGAGGAGGAAGAAAAGGAGAAGAAGGAGGAGGAAGAAGAGGAAGAGGAGGAGGAGAAGAAGAGGAGGAGGAGGAGGAGGAGAAGGGGGCTTCACTCCTCGTGTCATCCAGCGAGAGCATGCCCCCATCACCTAATATCCTCCAACTAGACCCCACCTCACAGAGATCCTACCACCTCCCAAGAGGCCCCACCCCAGGACACCAAGCCATTAACACATAGGTCTTTGGGAGACGTTTAGGGTCCAAACTATAGTATATGCCTTTTACATCTTTCAAAATGGTTGGAAAACTAAAATCCAAAGGAAGGCTACAAACGTAACAGAGCCTATTTGGTGGGCAAAGTCTGAAGTATTGACTCCATGACCTTTTAGTCGGTTGCTGGCTCTCCAACTAGAGGAGAATGGGGAGGGCCTCCTCCCTAAGATTTAATTCCCTGTATCTAGACCAGAGCTTCCGGCTGCTGCCAGGATCCTCTGCAGGCCACACTAGGGGAAAAGAGAGGGCAGGGGAGGAGCTGAAGCAGCTCAGGTAAGATCAGCTAATCTCCAGACTCTCCACTGTGGGCCAGCCCAGCTGTTCAAGCAAGGGCTGCGCCTCTCCTCAGCTCTGTCAGGGGTTACATAACCCGCAAAGGCCCCGGAAAAATACTTCAACAGCTCTTGCAGCTCCAGATTGGCCAGAAAATGTCCCTGCATCCAAGGCGATACACAGAATTTGTCAAAATGACCTCCTTCCATGCTACAAATCCTTTTTCCAAGCAAAAAGTTCTGCTGAAAATTGAGGGTTTTTGGTTAACAAATATCTTTAAAAGAAAAAACTATCCGTACTTTTTGCTGTTTCTGAGCAGAGAAGTCATTTGTAATATAAATGAAGTGAGGTTCTCACTACTTTCTACATCCTGTCTGTGTGAGCAGATTCTCCACTCACTGCGCTCTACATCCTGTCTGTGTGAGCAGATTCTCCACTCACTGCGTTCTATATCCTGTCTAAGTGAGCAGGTACCACGTGGGGACAAGAGCTTGGAGTGACGCAGTCCCCGGATGCTGTGAGCAGCTCAGGGCCAGGCTTGTCATCCTTACCAGCCCCCGTGTGGAGCAGCTGCATTCCCTGCTTTGCCTGTGATGATGCTGGCGTGGGAAATGAGGATCGCAGGTTCCTAGACAAGGGCCAGTTGCTCAGGGCTCTCCCTTTCAATTGGTGGCAGTGGGCTGGGCAGGTAGAATTGGAAGGAAGAGGTAGCAGGGCCAGGGCACAGAACATGGCCTGGGAGTGAGGAAACATGGTGAGAAACCAGAAACTGACAGAATGAGGTAATAGTGCAGAGTGTCCACTATGGACAGCTTAGTTGGTGCACAGACCCTTGCAGTTAGTTCCCTGAGGCCTCAGGGGAGCAGGACTCTCTTACCCATTCCTCATAGAGCAATTGTAGGGCTTGGATGAGACCAAGGCTGCACAACAATAAATCTTCACCATCACACATTCATTTACTCAACTGATGCCTATTCACAAAGACAGAACCGGTTCTGGGGTGAAGGTGAGCAAGACAGCTCTGTCCTTGCCCAGGTGCAGTGTGAGTTGACTTTGTGAGGAAAGTGACACAGTGCTTGTGTGGGGTGGTGCAGAGTTGTACGGGGTGGTGCAGTGTTGTGTGGGGTGGTACAGTGTTGTACGGGGTGGTACAGTGTTGTATGGGGTGGTGGAGTGTTGTATGGGATGGTACAGTGTTGTGTGGGGTGGTGCAGTGTTGTATGGGGTGGTGCAGTGTTGTATGGGGTG
>CABHPQ010155424.1:567-23984 GCA_902168405.1 Peromyscus aztecus
CTCTCTCTCTCTCTCTCTCTCTCTCTCTCTCTCTCTCTCTCTCTCTCACAGTGTATCATTCATATCTATCATATATCATCTATATAGATATACATATTATATATATATAAATGTAGATATATTGTGGTGAGGGAGGGAAGGAGAAAAGTTTGTGTGATCATTAGTTCAGGATTCTCTAGAGCACACCCTAGGATGACCTAGACTAATAGTTAATATACAAGCTCCTATCCAAACACTATAAAGAGTCTATTAAAGAAGTCCAGTATTGAGATGTCACTCTCCTTTCCATATCCTTTTCACCTCAGTTTCCAGGATAGGCTTAATCACAGTCCTTCAAAGTCCCACATCATTGCCTGGTATCTACATCAGTATTTCTGAAGTATACCTACGAGAATTACCTTCAGCTTTGACTCAAGATGGTGACTTTTAACTTCTTTCCTACACCTTCAAGAGATCATGTGCTAATAAACTATTGGAGAGAACCAGGTCAGTGCTATAAAGCTTTGCTATTGTCACATCCAGGTCTCCTTGTCACTTTGGTTGACTTTCTGTCACCACAATAAAATACTTAAGAAAATTAACTTTACAGGAGTGAATATTTATTTTGTCTCATGGTATTAGAAGTATCAATCCCTGGCTGCTTACCTTGCTGCCTTTGGATCTGTGGTGAGAACTTCATGGCAGGGAATATCTAGCAGAAAAGGCCTTTCACCTAGTGCTGCAGAGAGGGAGACAGAGACAGAGAGACAGGGGGAAGAAAGAGGGAAAGAGGAGGAGAAGGCAGAAGGAGACAAAGAAGGACAGGCTCTGGGTTCCAACATCTTCTTTGAGAGCATGATGCCACTGTCCTGCGTTCTTCTGGGAGACCCTCTTCCTAAATATTCCACTACTCTCTAAGAGCACCACAGCGCTGTCAGTTGTCAACCAAGCCTTCCCATAAAGAGCCTTTGGCAGCTGAAACAGCCAAAAAATAACACAGGCTTGTGTGATGACATCAGTCTGGGCTCCCATACAGCCAGGGACGGATTCTAGGACATGGTCTTTCCTGGACTGTTATGACCTGTTCACACTTTACTTTTCTTCAGTGTGTTTACCATAAAAAGACAAGAAGTGTCTTTATTTTTCTGTAGTGTTGCAAATCTATTTCATATGAACTGAAATGTTCTCTGAGGGATGGAGGCTCATTAAGACTCAGGAAATAAATGAACACAAGTCTTTCATAGCTCCTGAAATTTACAAGATTCACAAGGCCTCTGTCTATAGTTACATAATCACTAACAATTGCTAGGGAAAGAGGCTTTCTGACTACCCAAGCTGCCTCAGTGTCATCCAAAGAGGTCCAGGGTATAGTGTTCATGAGCTGTCACCCATCTTGAGGTGGGCTTTTCTGTGATATAGCTACCTTTGAGTAACTCATGCTCTTGAAAGTAGCCTTCCTCCCATATAAGGAAGTCTAGCAAACTCAGTGGCTCTCTAAACTAGGCATGGGTAGAATTGTTCCCTTGCTCTGCCACCAGTGCCTTATCTGGTGTGAACAGATAGATGTGTCCCAGCCTCCTCAGGAAAAGCCACAGAGCATACACACATGATTATATTTCACACGTTTACATGTCATACAATTGTATTGTGATGTCTATCATCTGGTTATTGCTCTGTGTTATCTTTGGTGGAAAATCCAAAAGCTCTCTCTAAGATAAAATCATCCAATTGATTATCTATCTTTTGTTCCTCCGAGAATTATATTTCCTGAATTGCTGATTTTTAAAGCATAAGAAATGTATTATATATTTTAACCAATAAAAGATTTGGCCGGAAACAGTCGTGCTCAGCATAAGTGGCTGTGAGTGCTCAGCCCCAAACAGGACATCTGCATCATACCCTTCCAGGGATCAGGAAGCACTGGGAAGAGGGGGTGGAGAGTTCAAAGAAGGAGCATGAGGAGGAGTGCTATAAACATGTCTCCTGGGCACGACACGGCCACTGCCCTCCTGAGGTCTCTGCAGCTTGGGTCCTTGCAGAAGATGTGCACAAAGTCAGGCCCATCAGCACATCACCATTTCGTCACGGATGGGGAAGGGGCTCAGAAGAGTGCCTTCCTGAGGAACTGTATTGGTGACTGACAGGCCGGGAACAGGCGCCACTTTCTTCGGTAGTGTAACCGCTAATAAGTTACCCGTGCTCCGCTGAACAACCTCTCACCCACACTTATTCATGCAAGCAACCCTCCTTTAAACTCAGTGGGTCACAAAATAGAGATCAGTGTGGGAGGAGGAATTGGGGAGAAGAAAAAAAGGTTTCCATGGAAAAGACAGGGGCATTAAGGATAGTAGTGATGGGGGATGAAAAATGACCAAAATTTATTACGTACATGTAAATTGTCAAAGATTTTTTTAAGAAAAAGAAAGAAAGGGGGGGGGAATGTTTCCTGAATAAGAAAGCTCCTTCCCCCAGTTAATTAACTGATAGCGTGAACACCATCTTCAAAGAACTTAAAGCATTATGTCCATTTATTATGATCAATATAGAATTTCGAGCTAAAGTTCATACTACTATATTTAGGCATGCAGGAAACTTATATTTAAAAGTCAAGCTAAAGTAGAAACCCTTGGTCTGATTTGTAGTGTTCACTTACTCACAATCTCACTAACATAGAAAACCCAAAAACATTCAGCCCTTTATAAACTTCTCTGCTAACTCAATCATGTCACTCAGTACTCAAATGAGGTCTCAAAAATAAGAAATCCGGAAAACCACTGGCCTAAATGTATCTTTTTACATGACTTCTCTAGTCTGAGGTTCACTAGCTCACAGGATCAGGCTGAAGATCTACCATCTGGTAGACCTACTTTGCAGATGCACAAAAGCTGAGATGCAAATTTTGGCCCCTTTGCCCCTGTACTTCTTCATCTATCTCTGAAGCCTCCACACTGACCTCTGTCTATGGAGAGGCAAACTTGCCAGCAAATAAAATATTGTCAGACTCATCCTGGATAGCAAAGAGGAAGGGACAATTTGCTGTGAACTGAACTGTGACAGGGAGTCGTTTCACAGCCACACTCTCCCCAGTGGCCGCTGCTGCCTCGGTGCCTTCTTCGTTGACATCCACGTAGGACTTGTGAACGACTGTGGATAAATATAGGCCTTTGTCTGGTGACATCCCAGAGAGATCAGCTTTGCCCACGCTGAAGATGTCCCTCATCCCTAGGGATTTCAAGAGGGAGTTTAGGTCATATTTCACTGCGAGATTGAATTTGGGGATGTGAACATCCACTTCTCTTTCCACCATGTTAGAAGAGTTGGTCCACTCTTGAAGCATCTTCACATTCAGGTGTTTTTCTATCTAAGAGTCAAAATATAGATGCATACACATGAGCCAAATACACAGCTCCTGAGTGAAACATGTTTCCATGATTCCCACTGTGAATGACTCAATTTCATGATGGCTTTAACCTTTAATGCTCATGCGCTACCTTTCTATTCGTTTAGCCTTACTTTCCCTTTCTGTTCCCTGCTTCTCCTCTATGTTTCCTCACTGACTTTCTCCGTGTACACTCTTGAATTCCCTCAGCATTTAGCCTTTACCTAAACTTCTCTGCTTATTGCTTCAGCCATCGTTTTGTGCCTGCTTCCTGCATCAATCCAGCCATTTCTTCTTGGCCCTCACCTGAAACTGAGTAACATCTTTATGACCTTAGTTCTCATTTGGCTTCTAAGATGCCAGATCCCTTTGTCCTACCCTTAATGGCTCCAATCTCTCTGATGACCTTTACTCTCTCTTATGTTTCTTCTAAAGCTCAACATGGTACATGCTTGCCTAATGCCTTTGTGCCTCTTTCTGACTGGCATTTCAACTCCCACATATGTACTTAGGTCCCAGAAATTAAGTTTTCATCATAAAATCAAGCTTCATCATTTTGATTGTCATTTAAATGCTAATCTTGGGTATTTAATGCCCTATAGCCAACCCTCCATAGCACCAGTATATAGACACTATATACTGTGTCATTTTTATTGTTAACTTGTCCAAAAGTTTAAAACTGTCATTACCTTCCCATTCTCATAATACAAAATTTTAAGATTAAGGTAGATATTCTGTTAAAGTATTCTTTTATCATTTTCATTTGCTAGCTCTAATCTGTTACCTTATGATAAAAACCAGCAGATCTCAGCTGCCTCATACTTAGCACATTTACAAGTGTTTTTTACTCTCCTCAGATCAGGAGGGTCTCCTCACTTCACCTGTCTATCTTCTATACATTTAGTAAAGCTCACATGGAGATAATTCTCTAGGAACACCACCCTCAGAGCCTCATTCTAATTCATATCTTTTGGTTTTGCACATGATTTTATGTGAAGATTAAACTGCTTCCAAATTGCTGACTCCAACATCATCTACCCCAACTGATTGCAAGCCTCTGGGGTCTTAATTCCCTCTGAATTGGCCACACCTGTAAGCATATCTATTCCCAGAGTCACAGCTATGCTTCTCTTACTACAGCTCCCTCTAAACTGCTATCCAGATTGCTACCTAATCCAAATGCATACAGCCTAACCCAGCTCTTTCCAGAGTGTCTCTCTCCCCTCCGAACACACCCATGCCAATTGTTTATAAGTGGAGCTAGTGTGCCCCGACTTAAACACTGGCTGACTTGCTAACTGACTGTAATTATCCTACTGTGTGAATCAGCTTCTGCACGCTCACAGAGGCACAGTGGTTTTCCTAAGAAACTTCATTTTATGGAGTGTTTTGCGGTGCTGGTTAGGTGGTGGCTAGGTTGGGGTTAGATGCCATCATCACTTTTAGGTCTCTCTGTGCTAAGAACCTTTAGCTACAACCAGGGAAAGGAGACTGAACCCAAATTCCTGCCACCATTGTCTTTCCTTCCTGGTTGTGGTGCTATTTCTTTACAAAATCAGGTTGTTAAAAATGGTCAGCCTGTGAGTGTATCCTCTGGTTAAAACATCCCCCTCAGCAAGGCTTCAGCAGATCTCTAGGATCCAGGAATCTGATTGGCATGACATGAATCTGATTAGCATGATTATTGTAGAAAGATGTCCACTAAGTGTCTTCTGAGAGATATGTGTGTGCATTTATATTGTGTAACATAGTGGACCTACATAACTTTTTCAATGAATGAAGTGCTTGTCTGCCTGAATATATATTCCTAAAGGGCAGAGATCATCCTTAATCTATAGCTCCTGGGAAAAGACCACTAAGCCTAGTCCATGACTGACGTACAGACACCACATGGCACACAGAGTATATGTGAAAGAGTGTGGGTGCACACACATGCACACATGCGCGCGCGCGTGTGCGCGCGTGCACACACACACACACACTCACTCACACATTCATTGCAAGGTGGCATTGTTGAGCTTTTACCTGGTTTACATTGGCTGTGCCCACTGGAAGCAGGATGATCATTTTTAGCTTGTTGTTGGCATAGGGAAGCTCAAGGACTTGCATCTGTGGCTCCCTTATGAAGGCCAGCTTAAACGTTCCAGTCTGGTACATCATGTCCACAACTGCACTTTTACCCTATGGTTAAAAAGATTACAATTAAATTGTACAGTCTCAGTGCATATGTATGTGTACTTTATTTTTATAATGCAGATACCCATGTTAGCACTGTAAATTATAAACCATTAACTACACTCTTTTATTACTTTCCTTTGCCACAGGTTATCAATTTTGTAATCATATAATATGTCAAAGTTAGAGACTATGGAAGTATAATAATATAGAGATGATTTGAGTCTTTAATTACGACACCAGCGTCTCTAGCTAAAATGACTTATACTGGAAATCAAACAAGAGGCTCAGCATCTCTTCTAAGCCATGTGGATACTGTCCAGGACAAAAACAAAGTTGATTAGCCATCACAGGAAGTAACCACGGTGTGAACATCGAGACTACAAGGCCAGAACATGAGGAAGAGAAGAGGTCTCCATTCTTTCAGGGAGCCTCTGTCCAGTCTCATGTCCAGTGAGAGAAGTTATTGTAATCTTGAAAAGTAAAAGCTTTCAGCAACCTACAGCAATGTTTTCATGAAATCTTTCTGAATTGTCCTTAAGTTATTATTTCATTTTAAGACTTGTCACTGCTCTGAGAATGAAATACTCACCACACTTATATGAAAGGGAGCCTTCATGGTCTCTCTTTTCTCAAACTTATTTTTCCATTGTCCCTTGAAATATATGGCGCTCACTAGGACCATGACAGAGGAGGGGTCGATTGTACCCTTTCCAAATAGGTTTGTGACTTTTCCTTGTAGTAAAACAAACAAAAGAAGAGGTAATTTTATTTGGATTAACTTGTTGCTAATAGACATTTGCATAGTGTTTTTTTCAGACAATAATTTTACATTTGAGGTCCCAGAAGAACTCATGTTTCTGGACATAGTCTTCCCCTGTCACAGGTACTTCTGGTCTAGGAAGTAATGGGTTAGGGGTGACTCAATTTGTTGCATACCTACTCATATCTAACAAATTACTGTCTATTATTGTTTTAGAAAACTCTTTACTAACTTCTGTAGCTTATCTTTAAATGATCCCCTGGGTGAACAGGATGGCTCAGCACAGCGGTTCTCAACCTGTGGGCCGCAGCTCCTTCGGGGCTTGCGTATCGGATATCCTGCATGTCAGATATTTACATTTCGATTTATTACAGTAGCAAAATTACAATTATGAAATAGCAACAAAATAATTTAATGGTTGGGGGTCACCACACATGTGGAACTGTGTTAAAGGGTCACGGCATTACGAAGGTTGAGGACTGCCTCAGCAGGTGAAAATACTGAGCACACAGGCCTTATGTTCCATCAAGAGAACCCAGGTCTTTCATTGTTATCTATCTACCCGCATGTAGACTTCACACTAGGTAAGACTTTTACCAAAGTTAGTACACATACAGGTACACATATGCTTGCACACACACACACACACACACACACACAGAGTTATCCTTACCATTGGTTTTATTTTCAACCCAAGCATTAATACTTTTCCTTGTCTCTTCTGTAGACAGTTCAAAATCAACAGTTTGCAGCTTGGCTTGGAACAGTTTCTCAGAACATCTTAAATATTGCTGTAAAAAACAAGATCAATTGAAAGATAACACAAAAAAAATAGTACAAAGAGGGGTCTGGCAGATGGCCAGTGAGTAAAGTGTGTGCTATGCAAGTGTGAAGAGCTGAGCTTGCTCCCCAGACCCATGTGAAAGCCAGGTGGCATGCACTTGACTCTAGTTCCCCTACAAGAAGATAGAGAGCATAGGTGAACCCCCAGGAACGAGGGCCTGGATAGCCCAGCATAAACATTGGTGAACAAGGAAGAGACCCTGCTTTACAAAAGGTGAAAAGAGAGAACTGACACCAAAGCTGCCCTCTGATTTCCACATACACACACTGGCTCAGGTACTGACTCATACAGTGACACACAGCAACACACACACACACATACACACACACACACACACACACACACACAAGAAAGAACATTATAGCACAGAATGTTCTAAAATCCTAACACAGAGACAAACATCTGTTGATATAACAAGCTTAAAAGGAAGAGTGTCCATGAGTACTTCTCTTTAAATCCAAAGATTTTCCAAAAATGAAAAATATCCAGAAACATTTGGATATTTTCCCATTGTGTCATAGACTTTCTTATACCAACACATTCAAATCAAAATGATGAATTTCATACACTGAGTAGCTTTTTTGTCTGTCCCTATGTTTTTCCTCCTCAAAGTTAAGAAACAAGAGTGTTACAGGAAAATCGGTAAGATAGTGGCTAAACAACTCCTTACCCCAGGAACAAATTCAAACTACCACCCCCCAAAGCAACATATATCTCCTGTCTTGTCTGGGTCACTGTTTGGGAAAAGCAAAGCACACCAGCTCAAAGGAGATGATTCTTGACTTCATCACGTCAGACACTCAACATAGCACATTTTTGTGAGCTTCTGTGACAGTAGAAGGAGGAGTCTACAGTGCCAAAGTGGCCCACCCACCTCGGACGCAAAAGTTCTATCAGTGATATGTGACATCTAACGCAATTTAAGCCACCAGACTGAGAAGACAAACAAATGTTTGAGGCTTCCTCTCAACGCCTTGGTAACCCTGGTTAGATGGAGATGGACCAAGGACACCAGCGTTTCATGTCCGTCATGGCAGGAAGAAGCCTTGAGTTTAGATAAGGATCAAATCTAATTCTTGAAAATTATCTCTGTGACCTTTGTTAATTGAAATTTTCAGAATCTGTTTTAGAGACTCTAGAATTTGTGGAAAATTTGTATCTTTTTCGTAGCACAATGAAATGACTGTATGAAACAGTGGCTGTGATGAGTTCATGAGTGACTGGCATGGGGGACCAAGTGAAACTACACACTACAATATTGGTGGGTAAGGACGGAAACCCATCTCCAATTTTGGAGCTAGACAAAAATATTCTAAGCCTCTTATTTTAAAGACAGAAGTGAGTTGCTCAAAGTCATATGTATAAATGGAAAGAAAACTCACATCTCTTGGTTCCTAGTGGGATGTACTTGGAACTACCTCTTGATAGTCTATCGTCAAGGGACTTTGTAAAAGATGAGAAATGGGTTTCACTTTTCTCATCCATAAAGGGCAATTCTTACAAATGACTTTCATTTTGTGTTTCATCTCTGACTTTAGTTCTTGCACAGCTTTAGGGATTTTTCAGAGAAAGCAATTTTCATGTGATATTGCAGAGCTCTAAGTGGGAATTTTGATAAAGCCATTTTTCAGAAACTCTAAGCTCAAATTCAACATTGTCAAGAATACCATAAGCTCTCCTCACTCTCCCTCAACTTTATATTATGAAATTCAGAGGCTCCAGGCGTGCTTACCTTGTGGAATGTTATCGCCTTCGTCCCATAGATTCTATTGGCAATGCTGAGGGAATTCGGTTGGTTGATTTGGGATAGCAGGGCTCCAAACTCAGAATGCATCCTTACGCCGTGGCTGCACTGACAGGTGAACAAAGAAGAAAAGCGATTGGTTTCTTGCCACTGAGGAGTTATACAAAAGTGAAGAAACAATATCTGCAGATCAAGATGTTTGCCTTCCAGCAAGCAGCAGTGAACGCCAAGAGATGAACCATCCAAGCACCTTCCTTGATTTCCTTCAGCATTTAATCTCAGCAGACTGTACACAGATTCACATGTACTTACTTGTTGGTCCTAATAGTTTAATTCAAAAGCTTAGGTTTTTATGAACAAAGAGATTCTAATGCAAGTTCTGCAGCTGCCTTTGTATTTATATTTTTATTTTCAATGTTTGGTCATTTATTCTTTCTTTTTTCTCTTCTTTTCTTTTTTTGACAGCTTGTTGCTTTATGCTATTTTTTTCATTGTGACATCTTCTTCATTGCCATCTCTTACCCCCTTAGATTCTTGTTGACTCTTTCTTCCCAACTAATGGATATGGTCTTAGTAGGTAGTCCTGGCTTGAATTCATTATGTACACCAGTCTGGCATTGAACTTGCCAACAATCCTCCTGCCTCTTACTCGTATGTGCTGAGATTACAAACATAAACCAACACACCCTACTAATGTCTTCATTCTTCAGCCTTCACTAACAAGATCTAATACATTCACTCGTTTTTGTGCAGTAGCAATTCTGCTAAGTTTGCAACTGTGATACATATGAATTATAATTAAGAACTCATTGATACCAAAGAGGCAACGCCTACATTTTCTAAACAATGGTTCCTAATAAGTAGGGTTTCTGAGAAGGTTTCAATTGTGTGTGTGTGTGTGTGTGTGTGTGTGTGTGTGTGTATGTGTGTGTTAGAATATTTAACTATGTAATGATGTGTTACATTTGTTTATGCTATGGACTATTACTTTAACTGTGTAAAGGTGTGTTACACTTGTTTCTGCTGTGCTTGCTTAATTGTGTAAAGATGTGTTGCATTTGTTTCACCTTGCCTGCCTAAGGCACCTGAATAGTCTAATAAAAGATGAATGGCCAATAGCTGGGCAGGAGAGGGGCTGGCAGGCAGAGAGAATAACTAGTAGGAGAAATCTAGGCTTGAGAAGGACGAAAGAGAAGAAGAGAGAAGAAAGTGAGGGAAAAAGAGAGGAAGACGTCCAGGCACAGCCAGGCAGCCACCAGCCAGCAGACACAGAGTAGAACACACAGAAAGTGAGGTTTAAAAAAAGGCAAAACATAGATGAAGAGAAACAAGTTAAGTTATAAGAGCTAGCAAGAAATGAGCCTAAGCTAGACTGAGCATTCATAACTAATATTAAGTCTCCATGTTATGATTTGGGTGCTGGTTGGTGGCCTAAAAGAAAAAGCCTGGTATGTGTGTACATTTATCCATATACCCAAGCACCATGTGAGAATTCTAAGTAAATGGGTGAATACTTCTTTAAGAATAAAAACTATTATCTATCTCAGAGAATGTAGATGGGGCCACATCAGGGACAGTATGTGATTAAATGGCAACCATTTCTCAGAAACTCTTAGTGGGTCAACAAAACTACATGCGTGGATGAATCTGGCAGAGTCAACAGCAGACACAGGCACAGAACAGAAAAGTCTGAGTGAAGATAACAATAATCAGTTTAAAAATTTGGATGGAAAGGCTTTGGCCTTATTGTTATCATTACTAACTACCATGTGCTAAACTCAATACTCTGCTGTGGTAATTGGAAAGAGTGTCAGAGGAGTCCAGACAGAGCTGACTTTCTTTTTCTTTTCTTCTTTTTCTTTTTCTTTTTCTTTTTTTTTTTCAAGACAGAGTTTCTCTGTGTAGTTTTGGTGCCTGTCCTGGATCTCAATCTGTAGACCAGGCTGGCCTCGAACTCACAGAGATCCCTCTGGCTCTGCCTCCAGAGTGCTGGGATTAAAGGCGTGCGCCACCACTGCTGGTCCAGAGCTGCCTTTCTTATGGACCCAAGAAAGGACGCCACTACTCTACTCATGAGATACGATTTCCTGACGTGTAACGCTAAGAGTACTTGACATCTCAGCAGTGACGTCCTCATACCTCAGAAGAGTCTTTCATCCTTGGTTTTAAGAATTCTGAAAAGTTGTCATAGTGGAGCACCTAGGAAAAGAAAAGAGATCAACTGGCCATGAAAGTGATACACAATCTATAAAATCTGAGAACTGTATTCATTCTTCATTTCAGATCAACATCTGATAACGTATGTTCCAAGTCCTGAGTTAATTCTTTGAGTTTCTATCTAATCCTCCCAACAACTCCATGAGTAAATACTATCACCTCCATTTTATGTTAGGAGAACAGAGATCAAAAAGGACAAGCACTCTTGCCCCAGACCATAGTTAATCAGGTTCTACTAGGAGATGAGTGTTACTATTTCAGGCCACTCTGCCTTTTTTTCCTTTTCTTCAGGCCTTTATCTAGAGCGTTGACCATTGGGGGCCCTAGAAACATGACAGTTTCTCAGTAAAGTAAGATAAGCAACCATCCTAAGAATTATAAAGAGATATTTTTCTAAACATTCTCAGTAATAAAAATACATAGATTGGAAAGACCCCGGTGACTGGTGTCATGTGACAGATCACCACTCCTCTGTTTTCCTGGTTGTGAAATGAGGATAACAATCTCTGTCTGCTAACAGGATTGTCCTGAAGAAATTTAGTAATAAATTCTTTTTTAAAATTTATTTAAAATATTGTAAGGGTTTGGGTTTAAAATTTTTTAGATGGAAAGAATAATACCAAACATGTGTCTCTATTATATTCAAATCACCAAAACAAAGGTTACTGCAAAATGTAGTTGATATAAAAGGAGTTACATGTTGTATTGACTTGCATTAAACTCTATTCCTTAAAACTTTTTGCCTTTCTAAGAAACATGTCTTACTAAGTATGCCTTTTCATTACACAAGATGATATTTTTTTAATGAAAAATGGCTGAAATTTGGCAGACTAGAGGTGGCACATAAAAGATAACTGGGTTCTGGGGATGTTCTCCTCCAGTTCTTACCTTTTCCATTTGCTCAGCACTCTTGCCTCTGGCCCCCAGAAGGAGCATGCTCAGAGCATAGAACATAGAGAGTGGGGAAAAGAAGATGTTCTCTCCCACATTGCTACTGCTCAGCTCTTTGAATACATCAAGGCAAAATTCAGCATTTGCTGTGGTGATGGGGTTCATATTTATGCCAAACAATGCCTAAAAACAGAGCAGAAATAATCCAGTCCTTGTGTATTACTTTCTGTTTTCAAATGCTTATGCTACTCAAACTCAAACAATTGTTTTCCCACCAGATTGCCCACATTCACAGCCTCATGAGAACAGAGTGTCACCTTTCCATGCAGTTCCATGAGAGCAACCTGACACTTGCCACAGTTTTATCCCCTCCTTGGCACTCTTCCAGGAATGCGAAGCAAAGCTAGGAAGGAGGTCAAAGCTCTCCACCTACTCAGAGCCATCTCATCAGTGAAAATCCAAAGAGAAAAACCCGAGAGAAGGAAAGAATATGCTGGAGTCGGTGCTACTTTAGGGAAAGAGCGTGTTGGGAAAGAAAGTTCAGTCCTACAAACATTGACAGAGCACTAAGAGTAGAGAGCCCCAGAAACAGCAATCTGCAAGAGCAGTTCCCAGCCACTGGGAGACTTTATTCTCCGGAGGGCTCATTGCCAACAAACATTTCTTTGCTTTGTCTTCCTGGTGGTGACTTTCCTCTAGTCCACTGCCTGCCGCCTGGGGACCCTTCTGTCTCACACTCAAGATCTTTCTCATTGCTAACCTTGGTTCATCAGAATTCACCAGAATTCAGATCTGAGTCTTATTTGCCTTTACACTCACAGCCCAGGTGACCTCATCCCATGTTCAAATATCGCCAACACACTGTTAGGTCTCTGTTTTAGTTTGAATATAAAATGTGCCCCCCAAGGACCCATGAACTGAACAGATGTTCTCAAGCTGGTAGAACTACCATGAGAGGTTCTGGAAATGTTAGGGAGGACCTGTCTGGAGGAAATAGGTCACTAAGTGCATGGACTTGAAGCTATTCTCCCTTTTCCTCTCCCTCTCCATCTCTCTGACCCTCTCCTTTCTCTCGCTCCTTTCTTCCCTCTATAATTGGACCTATTCTACCATTCCTTCACCATGTGAGACTGAGCTTTCTGAAACTATGAGCCAAATGAAACTGTTTTGTTTGTTTCCCCAGATGTGGTTACAGCAAAAACAAAGCTTACTCTCCAATTTAGGTTGCCCCTCAATTCTAGACCCCTTTATCTGACTACACTCTCAACATCTCCACCTAGATGCCCCACGGGTCCTTCACACCTGTCGTGATGAAAAGCAACCCCTTGGCTCTCACTCTACGGTGCCTTCTCCCTCACAGCTTTCTTCATTTCTGTGACCCCCAATTCTACCTTTCTATTTTTCTGGCTAATAACCTTAGGTTCTCCTTTAATACTTTCTCATTCTGATTTACCTTCAATCTATGAAAATATCTCCATTCCTCTGCTTTCAAAAGTGCTCAAAGTCACCAGTTTTACCACTCTGGTCAAAGCTTCTATCCTCCCTCCCTTGCAATACTGAAACACTTTCTGCACTGGGCTGCCTCCTTCATTGTTTCTGTCCTCTGTGCTGTGCTCATGTTGCTGTGTACTCAGCATCCTCAGTACCTTCCCATTCTAACAAAAAGCCAAGGCCAGCAAGGCTCTCTGGCCTGGCTCTGGCCTCTTCAGACCTGTCACTGCCCCACTGCACTGACCCTCACTACTTTAGCATTGCCCTCCATCTAACATGCCAAGTATGTTCATCTCAGGCCTTCTACACCATTATCCCTCTTCTGGGGTGTTCTTCCCACCAGTAGTTAGATGGCAGTTCATTTCCCTCTCTCTTCAGGAAGGCACCTCATTAATAAGCCTTTCCCTGATAATCCCCTTTGAAAACTCAGCCAGCATACCCACATCACATCTCTCCAATTTATTTTTCTTTCTAGAACATACCGCCTGACTCACTACATATTCAATTTTTTTTTTTATCTGATCTACTCCCTAGCATACTGGCTCCATTAGATCATGGATTCTCTTTTGTTTTCACTGATGGGCATATAGGAAACCTTTAAAAAAATATCTGTGAAAGAAATGAAGAGGAGGATTTTAATCTGGTAAGTACAACATTATGCAGGTATGCATGGAGTTCAGTGGAATTACAGAAGAGGACACAGATCCACCCAAAGAGGCACATCCCCCCTCCTGTTTCCTGAAGAATAAAAGGAAGTCTTCCAGAAAGGTGCACATAGGAAGAACATTCCTGAGAAAAGCAACAGAGTAAAAACAGACGAACATGCCTAAAGAGAAATTTATGTATCAAGGAAATGAAACAGGAAGACAAAAGCCTTGGAAAGTGGAGACAGAGACAAGTGAGGTTGTGTCTTTGGGTTATACGTGCCCCACTGAGAAGTCAGAAAGCCCCAGAGGATCAGTGTGGAATTGAGTTGCCAGGGCATCTGGTTAGTGCTCATCATCTCCATGACCTTCCTATGCCCTTTTCCGATTTCTTCTGAAATCATGTGAATAGTCTCCCTCCCTCCCGCTTTGCAGACATCGTGTTTGTAAATGTTGATTACCCACCAATCAGCAAGAGGGTTGGCTGCAGTACAGATTCCGGGTGTGCTTATGAGGAGGCTTTCTGCTTCCTGGTCCCCAGAAGCAGCTCCCAATTACCTAAACCAATTAAGACAATTCTGCATTCCATGTCAGTGAGTGGCTTGGGACTCAAAATCTTCGGAAATCTTTGCCAAGGAAAACATTTCTCTCGAAAAAGCTTGAGAGGACACCCCGAGGAGAACCTGCTTCACTTCAGAGCTGTGCTGGAGACGAGTGGCTACCAACGAAGTAGTTTTTCATGGTCGTGAGGTAAGTAGTCAGGAAGAAAACACAGCATACCAGAGGAGAAAGATGGGGAAATCTGAGTCCTGAATGACTCACCATTGAGTGGGTGGATATACAGCCTTGGATCTACCCTGCTTTGGGATTTCCTGCCGTGTCATAGGAAAGCTGTTTCTTGCTATTTAAATGAAAAGTTTTAGTTGTGTCTTCAGTTACTTGCAGCCAAAAGCATCAGCACCTTAGGAATCTCCTTATGCCCCCTTGTCCACTAACACCAACAAGAACACTTATTAACACTCACACTTTTCTAATGCACCTACAAATTTTAGACTCACACAGATCTGAAAACATCTCATTCTTTCACCTCTAATCTCCTAAGTATAGTCTCATACATTTTTAGAATCCTGATCTAAGCACATGCTCCCCAGGACAACATGGCAAACCCGCAGTATTCTTTCCCGCGTCTGTGCTTTTACTGTATAGTTGCTACTGTAGGCCTTCAGCCATGCCCATTCCTGAGCTCACTGCAGTTTTATTCCCTGGGGTGTGACCTATGTGTCACTGATTTAGGAATGTATGTCATACTCCCCTTCAAAACTTAATGCTTTGTGTTCTGACTGTCATAAAGAGCTGAGAGCACATGGTCCTCAGACCTGAGAAAGGGAGGAGAGCATGTGGCTCAACCATCATCAGTCAACAAAGGAGCAAAAGGAAATGTGTCACTTGTGGACTTTCAAAACAATGAGCTGTAGCATTTACACGGTGCCAGTGATGATCGCACCTTCCTGCAATTAAAACAGGTGGATCTAAACTTATTTATAAGCACTAGATGCTATGCATGTTAGCTCTTAGGCCAACACAACGCATTAGAGTCAAGCCTGAGCTAGACAAGTCTTAGCTTCTGATTTTTTTTTTTAGACAAAAATATCACAGGGGCTTTGTTGATCTCATTCCACTGACATGCAAACCTATGTCTTCACCAGGATGCTGTCCTTCAACTTAATTTTAATACAGCACTCTATAACATCAGTAATAATTAGTGTCTTTGAAAAACATTTATTTGGTAATCTTAATAATAAAAGTCCACCCAGTAATGAGGTATATCCAAGCTGGCCTTTCTTCACACTGTATTCTACATTGCAGAGGGTGGAGTAGGTGAGTGAAGTCAGTCCTAAGATGTGATTTCAGATTTACAAGTAAATGTAATTTTTTCAATTTATGTTATGTTTTTATTATAAAGTAGTCATTGAAACCTACAATTACTGAGATTCCTTTAAAAAGAGACTTTAGAATACATGGTATAGTTCACTTACTGTGTTCTGCACTTCAAAAAATTCTGTTTCCTTCTTTATAATTACGAGTAGAAAAGCTCAAAGAATCACACCCTAGCCTCTTGCAGTGAGTCATCCTTTAACTGCACAGGCCACTCTCTTCTTCACTCACCACTTTAAACCGACCTCATTCTTTCTGCCCTTCACTCTCAGACCACACTTTTCATTTTCTTTAGAGAATGCCCCTTTTTTGTGTTCTGGAAAAATATTGATTTTTGTTGTGTCATATACATTTTTACTTTCCTAAATGAACTTTTGTTAAGTCATTTTTCTTCCTTTAGGACTATATGCTTAAGATTCATCACTCCTATCTGGTGAATTCTTGTACTCTCATCATATGTCAGCCTATTTACTTGAATGGCCTCCTGCATCACACCATCACAGGCAGTACTGGAGGAACATCTTCATATGTCCTGTTTACACCTACACTAGAATGCCCCTGAGAAGTGACTGGATGACAGGGTCCATGTACCAAGTACATATGTGCAGGATTCAGAGCCTTTAGTCTTGAAGGAAGTGCTATACTTCGGCAGTTCAAGATTCATTCAGAGCTTGAGAGAGCACACACTGTTAGGATTGGAATTGGGGTCCATCTCTCCTGAATCTCATGCTTCTCCCACTTCCTGCCACATGCTATTAAATAACATCAAGAACATTGGCAACTAGCATCAATAAATAAGAGTTATTACACAATACTACTTGTTTGACCTCACAGTTGAATCTGGCAGCTCACAGTACAAGGAAGGGAAACACTAAGTTCATATTTGAAAAACTATTGGAAATTGATAATTATAATAATGCCATAAGCTGCATTATAAACCTGTTGTCTGCAGGTTTATAATACAGCATTCACGATGTCTGCAGTCTCTGTTAATTCTCTAGAATCTACATTGGTAACCATAAGCAGAATTCTTTTATAACACCTCTAGTTTTAAAATTGCATTCAACTGATTTTATGTTGTAGCCTCTGCTGACATGTTGTCTCCATCTGGTGACTCTCTTTGCACACACAGAGGAGTTTGTGGATGAACCACACACTTGGGTCCAGTGAAGATGCTGCTCTCTGTCACTAGAATGATCATTTCTTGAGGGAAGGAAAACATCCTTATGAACTCATCAACGTCTTCATGTCCACTCCAGAGCCAATATATATTAGAGAAAACAACACTGAGCATTTTACCACTTTTAGTCTAATTAAGACTAGCAAGTCAGTTTACAGGAAGAAGAGTCCACTGGATAAAAGTCTAAAAGCATATGAATCTTATAAAGCATGTGTAGATCCCACCATGGCCTAACCCAGCTCAGGAGAGAAAGCCAGGAGTTCCATGGAAGTGATCAAGTATAATTTGAAAAGAAGAAGAGTATTATAGAAAGCTTTCTTGAACATCTGTGCACATTTCTACTACATTTTAGGGTAAGAAACATCTGCCAGGAAAATGGAATGTGTCATCTCAGGGTATCTGTCGGAGAGAATGAGGCAAAGAAAGACTCCTGAGCCTCTTGTCCTTTTTAGTTTAAAAAGATGGATTCAAGAAGAGATGGCTATATTCAGGAAATGTCAGGAGGGGACATGTATCAGAAATAGGCCTGTGAGGGAAAGTTAGTTCTTTCAGGGCACATATGTGGCAAAGACCTCAACTTCTTATAACATGGGGCACTGCCTGGAAAAAGTACATACACACAGAAACTCACAGACACATCCACAAAGATATACACGGACACACAGAGGAAAGCTCTCTCTGTCTGTCTCTATTTCTCTCTTCTCTCTCTGTCTCTCTCTCTGTCTCTCTCTCTCTCTCTCTCTCTCTCTCTCTCTCTCTGTCTCTCTCTCTCTGCCTCTGTCTCTCTCTCTGTCTCTCTCTGTCTCTCTGTCTCTCTGTCTCTGTCTCTCTCTCTCTCTCTCACACACACACACACACATGCACACATGTCCACCTTTCCACCTGTACACATAAGGAAATATCACACAGAAAAAGGATAATACTTATTTAAAGGATTAGGATTAATACTAAGAAAATATAAGGATAATTTCTTTACAAAATCAATTAGATTCATGAGATCGGGTTAGCTGAATTAATGGCTTTATGATGTACATTTTCATTGATATTCAGATAAGCTAACAGCCTTATCAAAAGGTCAGTGAAAGGCCACATTCAGTTAAATAATAAGCTACCCCTTCACCTGACTCACTATAGACCTGTCAAGTGTCATGTTTTACTTTTATCTATTGCCCTCTGACAACAATTCTACTCATAAAGTACAGAAATATTTCTCTTTACCTTTGTTGCTTCCCGATAGTGATGGGAACAGTTTGGCTGGTTGGACTGGAGTGTGTCCTTCCAAAGGAAATACAAGCTTCACTTTTCGCTCCTCCCTTTCCACTGTGTCGTTATGATTCAGCTTCTCACTTGCTGGGCAGGAAGTACAACCCTAAGAAGGAAGTCCTTCTGAAGGCCATCCAGTAACTTTGGAAGAATTATAGGTGAACTGTGATTTCGGGAGAGCATTGTACATATTCTTACCCTGCTGTACTAATGAAGAATCATAGACAAGTCTAGCTTCCACTAAAAGAAAACAAAGAGTTGTCACTCTGAAGAAAATAGCATGAACACATCCCATTAATAGGGCCCGTGGGGTTGCCAGAGTCATTATACACAACACAAAGCCACTCAGTTGGAAAGACTCTGGTGGTGACAGATGCTTTCTGACTGGAGGCACATTTATTTCAAGGTCCTTTGAGCTTTTCTTCAGGGAGCATGTGTTTTACATGTAGCTTCAGCAGTCTACTAGCAAGTAAACCCTACCTCATAAAAAGACCACCAGAGTGTGCTCCAGCAGGAATTATCCTGTGGTTTCCTAAGAATGACTGCTACCAACAAGTCACACAGGCTCTCACAGCAAAAAGCCACCGTGATGATGAGGTGCATGGCTGAGACACAATTCAGAAGGGGAGGAGAAAAACTATAGAGCAGAGATAGGATTGAAAGCTGATGACAGATGTTTAGGAGGAGGAGTAGCTAGAATCATCAATATGAGAAGCCCGTATGGTCTTGCCAAGGGCCAGTCTTATGCATGCAATACACAGCCCAGCTTCCTCAAGATGGTACCAGTACCTGTATGAAGCTATAAAGGCAGACTCATCTGCATTTATGGTAGAAGAAAATTGTTTATGACCACAATTTTCTCCATGTTCTCATCATGCAATATGCCTTTCCTTAGTTGAAATTAATAATTCTATAAAATGCAAAACCAAGAAAACTTGAGTGTAAAAATATGGTCCTCATCCCATTAAGTTTTCAATATTCTGATAAAAAATAACTTTATACAATTAACCACATGGAACTAAAAATGGTCCCCTGTCCTCCAATGTCTCTCTGCTCAGACTGAGTAATTTCTCACATGATCCCAAACCAACTGGAGTCTTTGATGATTTGGAAAGCTCATACCCACTGTGATGGCTGATCCTCTACCTCCTGGTTTTGCTTCAATCTCCCTTAAGATCCATAAAAAGAGATTGAAGTTTTTAACTTTTCTTGTTGTCTAAGAATTAGCTTCATCAAGGGAAAGTCTTTATATTACTCATCCTGATTACAGCTCTATTATTTTCCCTATTAGAAAGGAAGTGATTATTCTGGGATTTTCCTTGTTGGTGGAAGTATTTCCATTAGCCTAACACCTCCCCCGTCCCTGTAACCAGTCATTTGCTTCTTCTGTCCTAAGATCGTGATCTGGAGTCCTTGAAAGTAGAGCCAAAGAGAAAACACCTGCATGTAGCTTATTTGTAGCAATCATAATGAGCAAGAAAAGAAGTAAACCATTCGTGTTGATTGCTGTTGAGTTGACAATGCCTCCAACCTTCAGGGAAGCCTCACAAAAAGGGCTGTCTACACAGAGGAAAGGAAATGAAGCATCTAGTGCCTTGAACCCTAATGGTCCAGAGTGCTACAGGGCATTGCAGTATGTGCATGACCGGCGTTTGCACATTGCTGGACAGCATGAGGACCACTCTGTAGTTCAAAGCAGGACCTGAGGAGAGGTGTTGTCAGGATGTGATGAGCAGAGATGTCTCTGGCCTGTACAGTACTCATGCATAGGATGACAAAACCTAAGTGTCCAACAAGGGTGGGCAGCACAGCCACTTTGTGGTTTTCAGAAAGGAGTTATCCTCCTTTCACAGGGAACCAAGTATCACAGGAAGTGAACCTTCTCATCTATTCCTCTTGCTCTTAGCTTCCCCTGGATGGAGCCCCATACTGAGATGACCGTAATCACAGTGACTAGTTCAGACCATATGATTCTGTGGCTCAGAATCAGAAAACCCTTTGTTAGCAAGTGCTTAACTTTCGACCTTCAATCTATACAATACATTATCTATAATGCTATTTTGTTATCTTTGTGTCTGAATGCTTAGTCTTCACAGTAGTCTGTGTAGTGGGTAGCCATTCCAGCTTTGACCTGGAAGTTCCAACCCCCATTGAGGCTTCGGTAATGGTCATGCCTACAAGGCAGGGCTGAGAGAGGACCCTGAAGACCCGAGATCCGGATGCGCGAGCTCTCTTGGTTCCTGGACCCTGGATGCTGGAGGTAGACTGAGCAGAGTTCTCCAGAGAACACTGCCGGACTGCGCCATACCTTTCCCAGATCCTGTAAACTATCCATTCACTTGTAAGTTACCCCACAAAATAAACTTCCCTTTTAACTATATGGAGTGGCCATAAATTCACCAATATGTCTCTTTGGTGGTGTGCTCTAGAAGGAAATGGGCTGGGTGCACACCCTTCTTCAGAAGTTGGAAACCAAGCTAAGCTGTGGCATAGATGGTACTAGATAACACAAAACTGAAGAATTTTTGTTAGCATTAGCATGTGCTCATAGAAGAAAACTATGGATGGAGTGCATCTCAACTTTATTCCTTCCTCAAACTTTCAAAGAAACGAGGTGCCTGGAGCTGCTGACCCATGATATCATCTCCAGTTTTGACAGCATTAAATATGGGGTGAAGAACTGACAGCTTCACGAGATGTGAAGAAGAAACACAAAAGGACTCACCATGGGACTGAGAAGCTCTGGTACGATGACTTTTTAAGCACATTATATACAATTGGTAATTTTTCAGAAGATATTGTTTATCTGAAATTAAAATTTACCTGGGTATAATATACTTTTTCTAGAAACTTCACTGCCTTGGCATCTTCTAGGGCAAATATAGTTAATATTTATACTTAGTTACATTTCTTAAAAGAAGACAGGGAATTAAGAGTCACAGGCATCTCAATCTCAAAACAAATGTGGTAGGAAAGAGGTAATAATTGGTGAGGAAAAGTCATCCAAAGATTTGTAGGCTAGAGATACAAGACAGGTGAGAAAGCAACATCACATGAGACCCACACATTCCTAAACTCCAGGACAGAGTAGAGAATGGTGACACATATTAAAAGGTGCTTAGTAGAATGTTTGCCATGTTAGTTCCTCCTGGACCACGGTTTTGACAATAGCTGACACTTAGCAAACATTCAATAACCATTTGTCAAAGTAAGCTGTTCATCTTTTTAGTTGGGATAAGGGAGGCGGATTCGAGGCTAAGCTAGGAAAGGGCGTGAAAGGTTAGGATGGCAGTTTGGTACCTGGAGAAGCAGCATGCATGGGGTTCCTCGGTGACTTCCAGGAGAGGCTGAAACACGTCTCACTGTAAAGAAAACCGGCAGTAGAATGATAACAAGCGTATTTGCTTAGATTTGCCAAATTCTCACCTTACAGACATCCCAGGTCCTTGGAATATGATATCCAAACCCAACCTCAATTTTTTAAAATATTTTACCATTTTATGATGGAACTTTAAAAAATAAACGACTTTGCAATGATATATTGCTGCTCTTACTTTCCCATGCATAAAATAATCATTTTTAAAGAAGCCATGTCATATAAAAACCAGGAATAATTTTAATTGCAAAAAGTACTTTAAACTAGCTCTTGATAGAAGCCTGGAACAAGAAAACAGAAAATAGAACTGTGCTAGGACATACTCAAGGAAAACAATCACCAATGTCACTGTTGTGTTTTCCAGGCAGTAGAGAGGACATTTCAACTACAGTGAGCTCTTGAGTGTAGAGCGTGAAGCACAGACCTTGTGACTTTAACCTGTATACTTGGAAAAGTTTTCTCAGGAAAGTCAAGAGAAATCAAAACAAACTAAGAAAGAATGAGCCTTGTAAAAATATCCTATAAAACTCATCTATAGACATCATTAAGGTACTAAATGATCTTCAGCCTGAGAAAATATTCACAATACATATTTAGAAAGGTATTCTATTCAGAATACCGAGAAAAAAGTCCAGAAACTTAAAAAGTTAAAAATAAATAAACAGGAAGCTGGAGAGATGGCTCAGTGATGAAGAGCCCCGGCTGCTCTCCCAGAGGACAGACATTTGATTCCCAGCATCCACGGCAGCTCACAAGCACCCTTAATTCCAGTTCTTAGGGAATCAATGCCCTCTTCTGGCCTCTCGTGTGGTCCACACATAGGCATGCAGGAAAACACTCATGCACATAAAATAAAGACAAACAATTTTAATTTAAAAATAATAAATAAATGAATGTTTGTACCATATGTATAAATGGCTATCAAGCACCTAGCAAAAAGCTCAACACCATCAGTCTGTATGAATTAAAGACCCAAAGACATATCCCATTACACCCATTAGAACGAGTATATAAGAAACCTGACTACTGGCTGAGGACATGGCTTGGCTGGTGGATGTTTGTCTAGCTTACACAGAGTCAGGGTTCAGTCTGCTACATTTCATAAAACAGGGCATGATGGCGCATGTCCCTAATCTTGTCACTCATGAGGTAGAAATAGGAGGCTGGGGAGTGGAAGGTCAGCCTCAGTTACATAGTGAGTATACAAGTGGACAAGCTCAGCTTGCTTCATGGTGTTCCCTCTCAAAAGACGAGAAGGAGGAAAGGAAGGAAGGAAGGGAGGGAGGAAGAAAGGAAGGAAGGAAGAAAGGGAGGGAGGAAGGGAGGAAGGAAGGAAGGAAAGAAGGAAGGAAGGAAGGGAGGGAGGAAGTAAAGAAGGAAGGAAGGAAGGGAGGGAGGAAGGGAGGGAGAGAGGAAGGGAGGGAGGGAGGAAGGGAGGAAGGAAGGAAGGAAAGAAGAAGGAAGGGAGGGAGAGAGGAAGGGAGGGAGAGAGGAAGAGAGGGAGAAAGGAAGGAAGGAAGGAAGGAAGGAAGGAAG
>CABHPQ010155424.1:24084-40256 GCA_902168405.1 Peromyscus aztecus
GGAAGGAAGGAAGGAAGGAAGGAAGGAAGGAAGGAAGGAAGGAAGGAAGGAACAAATGAAGGAACGAACCAGCACCCCCTACAGTGCTCAGTTATGTGAAAAGCTGATAGATTCCCTTAAAGCAAATATATTTACTCTGTGACACAGCAGTTTCTCCAAGGTATTTGCTAAAGGGGAAATAGACATGTCTATCATGATTATGGTAATAGTGATATTCCAAGAACAATGACTCCTTTCTTTTTGAGACAGACTCTCAGTGTTAATCTAGTTTGGGATGGCCTCAAACTCACAATCCTTCTCCATCTGTGTCCCCAACGCTGGGATTTAAGCTGTATGCCACCACCACACTTTGCCCTTGATAGCAATTGATATAAGAGATAGTCGCTGGATGTCAATCAAGAGGATAAGTTATGAACAAACGATACTGCACTATAAACAACACAGGGTTCTGACTGAGCCCAGGGTGAAAGAGCTATTGTAAAGGTTCCTCTGTGTGGCTCTATATATGAAAAGAATCGGGGTAACCAGAGACAAACTGCATTCCAAAGACAGAAAGAACAGTGGGTACCAGAGTGACGGACAGCTGGAAAACATAATGAGACAGAAAAGTGACACCGAAAGAAGTAAGAAACGGACCGCAGCTCTCAGGCTAAGTCCCTGCGGGATGAGAGCTGCCAGAGCAGCTCTGGAGGGGACACAGGCGGTCCCGCGCACAGGAGACACCCACTGTTCTCCCAAACCTTAAATCCACCAGGCAACTGGCCAATTCGGTGTGGCAGCAGATATTCCTGTGTGCCAGGACAACACTGAGAAAGAAAATTATTCTGTCCTCATTTTTGAGAGTCATATTTTTGACTACTGGAGACACCTGAAAGCAGTTCCAGTTAAGGGGGCCCAGGGACCATCTCCCCAGCAGCTAAGGGGCCCAGGAACCATCTCCCACTGCATCATAGTGGCAAAGAGACCCAGAAGGTACCTGTGGAGAGGATGAAGATCAGACATGACCCCACTGAGCACTTCCCATTGTGGCCAGCAGTGGCTCCTGAGATGTAAACGTGGAAGTCTCTGAAGTGCATGGCAGACCAGAACCTCTGGCCCACTTGCAGCATTAGTTGCTGGTGCTGGTGTTGTTACTGAAGCCGATTTTTTCCTTGTGAGCAGAGCTGGGATTGAGGCTGCAAGAGACGGTGACTTTGAGTCAACGTGGAAGAGATTCTCATCTCAACAAATGTTGTTTATTAATTTTAACTCAGAAACATAGAAAAATATGAATAAAAGCAAATTTGATGACAAAATTTCCAACTCAGTAACTAAATCCAAAGATACTTAAATGGTAGAAACACCAAAGAGTTTACAAATCTAATTTTAGAAAATAATCAACTGCCTCAAAGAGGATCCAAACAACGTTATTTGTGAAAACTAAGCCCATACTACAGGAGGTATTTCAAGAAATCCCACAGAGAAAAGATGAATCGGTGAAGAATTGAGGAATGGATCAACGAGAAAAGACTCACACATGTCCAGCTCAACAGAACAGCAAAGCCCTGTGGTGAATAAGAGAGAAAGAAAAGAACTGATTTGAACCAACCAATAAACTCTAAGTAACCCTAAATGTAAGTGGTCTTAACTATCCAATTAAAGATGCAGCTCTTACTAATTAAAAAGCCACACATTGCTAACAAAGCCACGAAGGAGGCCTTGGATGAACTCACAGGGACCCTAGGCTCTCCCGCCACTGATCTTCGTTCCCATTGTTTCCTAATTTGCTTCTGTGTAGTGAATAATCATGAGTGGCATTCTGAAAGTACCTTTAAAAAATAAATTGTTTTAATCTTTTAAAAAGCCACGTTTAAACTAGGGATAAAAAAACATACTTCAACATAATAAAAGCTATGTATGACAAAGGTGTAGTTAACTTTTTCCTAATTGGGGAAAATTGAAAATTTCCTCCAGACTAAGGAACAAGACAGGGCATGTACTCGTTTTTATCTCATTCAATAGAGTGCTTGAATTTTGAGCAGAGCAAAAGAAAAGAGATATACAATGAGCAAGCACAGGAAAAGGTGCTCAACATCACACTCCACGTGGAAACTGCAAATGAAGACAGCAAGGTGATACCTTCCACATGTGATGGAAGGAATCCGAAGCACAGGTACCACCCCCTGCTGCTGAGGCGAGAACCCAGGCACTCCCACTCCATAATGGAGGGAGTCCACGCTGCTGTTCCCACTTTAGGCAACGGATTTGCAATCGGGTAGCAAAACTTACTGTAGTGTTGCGGTGCAATCAAGCAAGCACATGCTCAGGTTTCAAGTCAAGTTAACAGTTTAGTCAACACATGCCTGTACACAGGGTTCATTGAAATCTTCTTTATAGTTGTCCCAAATTAGAAATAATAAAATGCCCTCCAGAGTGGTTAAACAAAGCCATTGCACACAATGAAATATTCATCACTGAGATGAAGTCTGTCAAGCTATGAAAAAAAAGTAGAAGCTTAAATGCATATTGTTAAGTAGAAGCCAATCTGAGAAGACTACACACATAACAAAACTATAGAGACATTAAAATACAAACAGCTGCCAGGGCCCAAGGAGCGAGAGGACGCTGGGAAGAGATGAATACGTGGAGCACTGTTAAGGTACTGTTAGGGCAATGAGGCCTTTGTATATGGCACTGTGATAGAGGGTACATTCATTTGCTAAAGTCCATAAAACTGTGTAATAAAAAGAGTGGAAAAATATGGACTTTACCTAGTGATCCATCTGTATTGGCTTACATTAGCAGCGGTACCATACTAACAAGATGTTAACAGTAGGGGGTGCTGAGCTGGTGTGGGAGAGAAATATGTGTGTGATTACTCAGTGTGCTTTTTGTTTATTTTTCTGCAAATCTCAAATAACTACAAAAAGCTGTTAATTTAAAAATAATTGTGATACTTGTCCTGTTTTAGGCCTAAGCTTAAAGAAGACCTGAAAATAGGTCTTATGTTCTAGGGAGCCTGTCGACACCATGTGAAGGTCCCAGACTTGATGGAGAGATCATATGGAGGGATCAAGTTAAGACGCAACACTGAAGAGCCAAGGAATCGGCCTATGGCGAGAACCATGGAGCAGGAATCTCCTTCCTGTGCCTGCTGCAAAAAGCTCCCAACCATCCCAGGTTGCTTAACAGAAAGCAGGCACCAGGAACGGAAGTGAGAAGGCACTGCTGGTGTTCCTAACACGAGCAGCTACTACTAAAGGCAGAACAAGCTAGCCCTACTGTGCCAGGTTCAAATCCCCAGCCCAAAGAATTGCAAGCAAGTCAAATGGTCGCTATGTTGAGGCACTTGGCTTGGGGATTGCTTACTAAACAGCATGTGTTAGTCAATTTTCTTATTTCTATCACAAAACACCTGAGGAAAACAACTTGAAAAAAAGGGAAATTCAGATTCATTCACAGTTTTAGAGGTGTGATTTGGCAATGAATCAAGGAAGGAGGGAGGAGAGAAGGGGAGGGAGGAGAAAAATGGAGAGAGAGAGGGCAGAGATTTCTGTAGTGACCATGTGGGTGCTAGTGAGCTGGGCTCAGCTAGGCCACCTTGACCTTACTAGATGCAGGTTGTTATAATTTATTTAAAACTCGTGGAAGGCAACCTTGACTGGTTGGAGCCAACAGACCCCAGAAAGTCATGCCACACAACAGAACTCACATGGACGGTTTATTGGGAAGACAAGAGCTGAAGAGAGAAGAGGAAGAAGAGAAGGGGCAGAGAAGGGGGCCGAGAAGGGGGCAGAGGGCGGTCCCTGGAGACAAGAGTGGCAGAAAAGAAAGAAAGGGGAGGTGGGCAAGGCCCACCTTTTGTAAGGGAACATAGGGATCCACACAGGAGGTGCTCTTAGTGGCTGCAGCTGAGGATGTATCCTGTCAGGACCCTAAGGACAGGCCAGTATAGATGTCTGAATGCTAACACAGGTTCTGCAGATCCTCCTGTGGGAATGTTCCAGATGGCTCTTGGTGCCAGTATTAGAAAAACAAACAAAGATGGTAATAGAGAAACCATTATTACTTACTAATCATAGAACACTGAGTCTCAAACTGCAGTTCAGGTTTTCAGTACACTGCCTGCGTTAACTACTCTGAAAGCCATGGCTGTCTTCCCCAGGGGCCCGGTGCTGCAGCTCAAGGACAGCACAATGCGCTGGTGAATACTTCTTTTGTAGCCTACAGACGGTGTCCATCTTGGGAAGTGTGGTTTCTGTTCAGCTCCTAGTTGCCAATGTCTTGGCCACAGCACCAGAATGTTGCATCTATAATCAAGTGAAATGCACAGGGTTCCCAAATGAGGCATCTTTGCAGATCCTGTGGAGACACATTACACCCCTCTCCTGACAGCCAAAAGCCCTCCGTTTTGGACAATTCTAGTTACTTACTAGCGATGAGCTCCTCCCTACGTCTGTCAACGTAGGAAATTTGTCTCGAGACTCATCACCTCTCCACCCTTCCTCACACCCCTTAAAGGTTGTGTTCAATAATATTTATGTGAGTGGGATAAAGAAGTAGAGCTGAGCATCTCAAAAAAGGGCGTAATAGATGCGGGGATCCATGACTGGGTGCCAGTCTGAGCTCCGGGAATCCAATCGATGAGAGAGAGGAGGGATTCTGTGGGCAAGGGATGTGGAGATCATGATGGGAAAACGTGCAGAGATGACCAGCCACACTAGTGGAAACCCATGAACTATGGACTAATAGCTGTGGGGCCCCCATAGGACTAGACTAGGTCCTCTGGATATAGAAGATAGTTGTTTAGCTTGAACTGTTTGGGGAGCTCCACAGGCAGGGGGATCAGGATCCGTCCCTGGTGCATGGGCTGGCTTTTTGGAACACAATGCCTAGGGTGTGACACCTTGCACAGCCTTGGTGCAGCGGGAAGGGGCTTGACCTGCCTCAGTTAAGAGTGCCAGGCTCTGCTGACTCCCAATGGGAGACCTTGACTTGGGAAATGTAGGGATGGGGGAGTAGGTTGGGGGGGAAAGCTGGGGGGTGGGAAGAGGGAAGAGGGAGGGATCTGTGGTTGGTATGTAAAGTGAATAGAAAATTTCTTAATAATAAAAAAAGATTAAAAGGGAAAAAAAGAAAGGCTTAAATTATGTGTTGAGGAATACTCAATAGAGCACTGTGTGTTTCTATTATTTGACATTGGCATACATAGTCTTGAGAACAGCAGAGAGAAGGACAGATGGAGGGAGGGTGGGGAAGTCTGGGGCAGGGATAAGATAAGATGGTTTGGGGGAGGTCACATTAAATCACACAAAAAATGATACAAGGGCATGCTGCCATTTAGAAAGATAAATGTAAAACATTCAACATGTCCATTTAAAAAATAGTTACAAAACAGAGTGCTTGAGTTAATAATGGTGAGAAAACAAAACATTTCTTATCAATCCAAAAGAAAGAATATAAAGCAATCGAATCAGTGTGTGGATGGATCAAAGGAAAAGGGTAAAGGATGAGTGACCTATGGAGAGGAAAGGGGACAAACACAGACTAAGAGAAGCCATGAGGCCCAAGGGAAAGAAAATAGGAACCTTAGACATCAGGCCCCCACAGGTTCTGGAGAGTAGGAATGTGTCTCCCAGTGTGCTATGACAGATGAGACCACTTGTCTCATTTCCTGGGCCATCTTGGGAAAGTCCCTCTGGCCTGGGGTTTTTGTTCTGTTGTTGTTGTTCCATGGCAAATGAAAGCAGTTGGAGCAAACAATTTTCTGGAATCCTCTCTTGCTCTGGTTGCAACCCTTCATTGAGGCCTGGGGCTGTCTGCATGCCTGGACTTCCTAGAGAACTGCTACTCAGATATTTCATGAATTTGTATTTTCCTCTTCCTACGAATGTATTCTGTAACCACATTTCTGCTTGCTGCTCATTTTGTTCTTAAGGTCCAAGGAACAGAGGCCAGTGAATGAACTAATTCCCACCCCTTACAGGCTCAGCCTGGACCCAGTAGGAAATGAAATATTGAGCTACTAACCAAGCCAGAGTTTACAGACCATCAGTTCTGTCATGTCCCAGGTATAATACCAGAAAACTGCTGTTTCCCGGTTGATTGTCTCACAAGGAAGGAACAAACTAGAATTTCTTCTCCCATTTACATAGCACAGTGAATAGAGATGAGATGACAGATCCCGCAGTTCACGTTTACTCAGCGTATTAAAGAACAAAGAATCTCAAAATAATTAGAACCCAGTCTTGGAGACTACACAGTGTGAAGCACCAAGGTTTTGTGGTTATGTTTAGACAATAGTTCCCATTTCCCAGACAGCTTCACAGAGAAACAATGCTGGTGCTTTTCTATTAAACACATATTTCTATTAAACACACATTTCTATTAAAGACACATTTGGTGTCTTTGTCTCTCAAGTTACTTATCCCCCCTTATATTACGGTTATGTTGGTAGATGTTGCCAAAGGAATGGTGAACAACATGAGAGTGGAATCTGTCTCATTTTACTTATTATCTTTATAGAACCTAATTATAGGCACTGTATTATTTCCTTTCTGTTGCTGTGATAAACACCATGAACAAAGGCCATTTGAGTAGAAAGTGGTTTTTTTTTGTTTTTTTTTTTTTTCATCTTACAGCTTACATCATGAAGGGAAATCAGGGCAATAGCCCAAGGCAGGATCCTGGAGGCAGGAACTGAAGCAAAGGCCATTTAGGAACTCAGCTTATTGGTTTGCTCCCTGGGGCTTGCTCACCCCACGACTATCTGCACAGGTGGTCCTATGTGGCCACAGTGGGCTTGACCCACCAACGCCAATCACTGATTAAGGAAATGCCCCTCCCAGACTTGCCTACAGGACAGTCTTATAAAGGGAATTGCTGGTGGCCGTGTCAGAGGAGCAGCAAATGGCAACTGACTTCAGGCGAAGGCCCATCAAGTAGGTGAATCTCAGACAGGCAAGGCCCCGAGGACTTCAGCCCAAGAGTGTCTCTTGCCGCTGCTGTGCCTTTACACGTTTGCTGCTGCCATTATTCTCTGGTATCTGGCATGGTGTGAATGAGTGTGGGGAGATCAACCACTGCCCTTAATGTGATGTGATTATCTCTTAGAAATATTCCATTCTGCTGGGCATTTTTACCTGTGGATTATTATGAAGATGATTTCCTCCTAAGCTGACTGTTTAACTGAAGCAATGATTTTATACAATAATAGTGTTAGCTTAAATAGGATTTTGATGATTGAGGGTCATTAATAGATATAATGAAGGATTGTAATAGAGGTTAGCTTAGTGGGAAAACTAATATAGGTAAAAGCAAAATATGGTGTTGCCTCCACCCCTGATAAACCAGGGGCTGCAAAGTATAGAAAATAAGAACAAGGAAGTGTCACATAGCTAAACTTTGGTTAAGGTTGATGATTAAGAAAAATAATTGAGTTCCAGAAGCTAAGTTAGCTCAAGTTCTTTCAATCTTAAAGTTGAATATGATGTGTTCATGGGTTTCAGTGTGCATCATAGATGAAAGAAAGCTTTAAATAATGACTTAAGGTTAGGTTAAGATTTTGTTGTTAATAGCTTTGAGATGAAAACCCAAGGAAACAATCTGAAGTTTAGAAAGGCACATAGTTGGGTGAGGGACTTGATAAGGTCAGAGAACAAGAACAAAGCAGCCCAATTAGTATTAGCTGATGTGCCTTTCTTGTTAGGATGGGTTGGTGACAAAAGGCGATGATTAATTCCTTGAACCCATTTCTGCCCTCAGCTTCCTGATATAAAAAACTGTTGATAAGTGGATATGCACCTTGAGGATTTAAAGTAGAGCTGATTGTTTTTCATATATAAAAGTTTAGATTTGTGATTCCTTTAAGATTTTTTTATACGATTACCTTTTGAGATAAAATAAAATAAAATAATAGATCCTTTCTTGCAACCACAAAATGCAACCTGCTAGTAAAAGAACTGACTGAGAAAAATATCTGGCTTGCTTACACTCTGTTAATCTATAACAAGTTGCTTGGACATGAACGTATATGGGTTCTTGGGACAACTTGTTTTTTACCGTCACATGTAAAATGTTTAATCACTTAAGAGATATGGAAAACATGCTTTTTTTTTTTACTTGTATTCATTGTAATCATTCACTTGAAAAGCAGAATGTAACTACATTGTGATTTTTATATTTCTTGAAAGACTCTAGCTGTAAGGGGAAAAAATAAAGACAAGAGAAGGAAAACACCAGGAAAGATATAGAAAGAAGACATTAAGAGAGACAGAAGGGAAACATCAGGGTAAAAAAGCAGAAGAGAAAAGAAATAGAGTAGAACAAGCAATAGTGTTGTAAACTTGAGGAGGAAAAGTCTCATTAAATTTGAGGAAGAAGTCAAGTAAAAAGAGTACAGAGAAGAGGTGCTGAGTCTAGAGTTTAGATGACACACAAAGTACTATAAATAATAAGGGATGAATAGCAGTCTAAAAAAATGGTCATTTGTTGGTTGGTAGGATGGTTATCTGAAGATTGAGGAATCCTTTATACTCGATAAGGTGTGATTTCTGAAAATCTAGGAAACAGAAACAAAAGAACAAGGAGAACACAAGAAACTGAGTCTGTGGAGCAAGGATTCAAGGAAATCCAAACAATTGCTCCTTCATTCTCTGTAATTAGCAAAGCAGCAAGGATGTCAAATTTGGGTGAGAAAGTTTTGAGATGGGCATGTAATTTGAGAGAGAAGAAAGATTATAGAACTTTTGGAGGGAATCAAGAGAGAGTTAACCCAGGCAAGAAAATATTTGGAAACAATTTTAGGTAAACAGCTGGACATTGACCTTCAGTGCTTCTGAGTTAGGGCCGAATCTTCTGAACAATCAGATGAGATCATTTCCATCTCTGCTCTGTCGACTAACCATGTCAGCTTCTCTCCCAAGATCCTCCCTTTCTTAAGAAGCCAGGTATTTCCCCAGTATGGGTGTGGAGGGAGACAGAACCTTGCTCTTCCCTTGCAGAGGACAAAGCAGTATGAGTGATCTCTAAAGCCTTCACTGAAGAACACCTGGAACTTACTCATATGCACATATATACATCCATGTCACCTAACTTATAAATGTTGTCTGTACTCTAACTGCAAAAGTCACGACTTTTGACAAATTGTGGACTGCACCATTTTAAAATAAATGCTACATGTATCAAGTGAGTAAAGCTATATGACACCCATGATATTAAGACAAATGTGAAGTTCCTAAACATTTGGATGCTTAATATACTTCAAAATTTAAAGGTCGTCTCTGATTTGGTTTGTTTTGATTTGTTTTGTTTTGATGTGATTTTGTTTTGTTTTGTTTTGTTTTTACGAGATAGGTTTCATTATGGCCTCAAATTCAATGTTCTCCTGCCTCAGCCTCCCAAATGCTGGAATAGCAGCCATGTGCCCACATAGAACAGAAGAAGGTGTTGGGTCCCCTGGAACTGGAGTTTCAGATGGTTATGAGCTGCCAAGGTTCTTTTAGGTATGTCTGTTTAATTGCATAGAATTTTCTGGAACCATGGAAGCTAGACCACAGGAAAGAGGTAGATGCAGCTTAAAGATTCTAACTCCTGTATGATAGGTGTGCCATATCTTCAGCAATAGAGGCCTACCCTCAACCGCTTGGAGGCAACCAAGTGATACATCAATAATCTATACTGCTTTGGTAGTCACTTGGACTGCCCTGACCAACCATTCAAAGAGGTTTCTTGTACCTGGGTCTGGGGATTCTGTTAGTCTATGCCTCTTGTGAGGAGAATTGTAAGCCCAAATGGCTTAAGTTGCTTAAAAGTGTGTGTGTATGTGTGTGTGTGTGTGTGTGTGTGTGTGTGTGTGTGTACACACAAAAACATATATGTATTGTGTAAGTATAGAATAATATGATTACTTGAGGCTTTATCAGACAGCCTTGGTACTATTTGCTCCTTGCCCATCCTTCTGTACTGACCTCCCTCCCTCCTCCCCACTTGGATCCCCTTCCTATTATTCCATTTCCCAGTTCATATCACCTATATTCCAATATTCCCCTCTCTACCACTTCCCAACCTATGGTGCCTTTATATTTCCTGGTTTCTTTGGCTACTCAATGTTGTATACTCACATCTGAGAACTTGGAATAAGGAAGCACAGACGAAAGAGAACATGTGGTTTGTCCTCCTGGGTCTGAGTGACCTCACTCAACATAATATTTTCTAGTTCCATCCATTTACCTACAGATTTCATTTTTATTTACAACTGAATGGTATTCTATTCTCTATATGAATCACATTTTCACTATCCATTCATCTGTTGAGGGACCTTCAGGTTGTTCCCATTCCCTGGCCATTGTGGAGTGGGACAACAAGTCCTTTGGGAATATGTTAAGGTATGAAGTGGCTAGATTATATGGTAGCTTTATTTGTAGTGTTTTAAGAATTTTTCACACTTATTTTCAGGGTGGTTGCACCAATTTGCAATCCCACCAACAGGGAATGAGGGCTCTTTTTTTCTCCATAACCTCACCAGCATCCATTGTTAGTTGTTTTGAAGATCTTAGCCATTCTGACTTGAGTAGATGAAATTTCAGAGTTGTTTTAGTTTGCATTTCCCTAATTGTTAATGATGGGGAACACTTTTTAAGGTAGCTTTTAATTATTTTTATTTCTTTTATTGAGAACTCTCTGTTTAGATCCCTAGCACATTTTTAAGCTGGGTCATGTGTTTCCTTGACTTTGTGTTTTTTATTTCTTTGTATGTTCTGAACATAATTCTCTCACAGATGTATAGCCCCCATTCTACAGGCTTCCTCATCATTTGATTGTTTTCTTAGTTGTGCAGAAGCTTTTCATTTTTATGAGCTGTTGGCCTTCATCCTTGACTAATGGAGTCCTGTTCAGAAAGTTCTTCCCTATACCTGTCTCTGGCAAGGTGTTGCCTATGTTTTATTCTAGTGCTTTTGCTTTTTTGGGTTTCAGATTAAGGTCTTTAATCCACTTGGATCTAATTTTTGTGTCAGGTGATATGAGTCTAAATTCATTCTTCTGCACATGGACATCTACTTTCCCAAGCACTGTTTGCTCAAGGTGTTGTCTTTTATTCCAGTGTATGTTTTGGCCTCTTTATCAGCTATCAAATGGCTATAATTATAAATACTAATGCTTGGGTCTTCTATTTTATTCCATTGATCTACATTCCTGGTTTTTTTTATCAGTACCATATTTTTAAATTTTTCTGCATCTCTGTAATGTATCTTTAAGTTGAATATAGAAATACTTCTAGTATTTTCCATTTTGCTCATGATTAATTTGGCTATCTGTGGTATCTTTTTGGTTCCATATGAATTAGGGAATTTTTTTTCTATTTCCCTGAAGAATTTGTGGGTATTTTGATAGGGATTTCATTGAGTCTGAATTATAATAATGTAGAAAAGACCAATTATTAAATACTGATTTAGTGGCTTACATAAAACCCTGCTTGTACTACACATTTCTAAGCATGACTTCACTTGCTACTTGAAGCAGAATGACCTAGAGAAATAGCTAAACAATGGGTTGTTGGCCTTAACAACCTGACCACAAAAGCTTATACCTGTCAACTATAATATATGTCTTTAAAACAACCTGCTGACTGCCACGTATGCTTCTGTGAAATTTTACTTGTCTGTTCACCTCGCCTTGTAATTTTAGAATGTAAAATGAGAACACCAACTGGATCTGGGACTGAGGCCTTTCAGGAGCTATCCTGGCTTCAGTCCACCAGTGAATACATCTCCTCTCTTCCACTCTCATTGTCAGAGTATTATTCCAGAAAGATTCCACAACAAGTCTATAGATTGCTTTTGGTAGAATGGCCATTTTTACAATTCTACCAATCAATGAAAATGAAATGTCTCTATTTTCTAGTGTCTTTCTCAACCTCTTTCTTCAGAGACTTGAAGTTCTGATTTTAGAAGTCTTCCACCTCCTTGGTTAGGTTTATTTCAAGATGTTACTGTCTTTGATGTTATTGTAAATGGGAGTGTTCCCATGATCTCTTTCTTGATGTGTTTGTTTATGGCACATAGAAAGGCTATTGATTTTTATAAGTTGATTTTGAACCTTGTCATTTTGCTGAAATTGTTCTTTCTAGAACAATTCTAGTGAAATTTGGGGGATTTCTTATATGTCATCTGCATATAGAGATAATTTGATTTCTGTTTGTCTTTGTATCTTTTTAATTTCATTCTCTTGCCTTCTTGCTCCAGCTAGTGCTTCCAGGATTATGTTGAAAAGAAGTGCAGATGGTGACCAGCCTTGTCTTGTTCTTGATTTTAACATGATTGCTTGGATTTTTCTCTGTTAAGGATAATATCAGCTGTGAGTTTTTCATAATTGCTTTTATTATGTGGGGTACTTTCCTTGCAGTCCTTCTCTGTGACTTCTGTCCTGAAAGCATATTGGACTTGTCAAAGGCTTTTACTGCATCTATTGAGGTTATCATGTTATTTTTCTCTTTCAGACTATTTGTATGATTTATTACATTTATTGACTTACATATGTTAAACCAACCCCACATTTCTAGGATAAAACCAAGTTGATAATGGTGAATGATCTTGAGATATGCTTGTATTCACTTTGCTAGTATTTTATTGAAGTTTTTAAATATATGTTCATCAAAGATATTGGTCTGTAGTTTTGTCTTTCTCTCTTCTTTTGTGGTTGTGTCTTTGCCTGGTTTGGGTATTAGACTAATTATGGCTTCAAAGGATGCATTTGGGGATGCTCTTTTTTTTCTAGGTAGAAAGGCTTTGTATTATTGTTTCAATCTCCTTGTTTGTTATGTGTCTGTTTATATTGCTGGTCTCTTCTTAGATAACTTTGGTAGTTTTGATGAATCAAAAAATTCATCCATTTTTTTATATTTTCCAACTTTATAGAGTATATGTTTTTAAAGTATTCCCTAATAATATTTGAATTTCTTTTGTTGTGGAACATTCTTTGAAGATGTGTTACATTTGTTTATGATGTGGAACATTCGTTTAATGATGCAAAGATGTATTGCATTCTTTTATGTTGCATTTGTTTAACTCTTTCTAAAACATTTGATTGGTCTAATAAAGTGCTGAATGGCCAATAGGTAGACAGAAGAAAGGATAGGTGGGGCTGGCAGGCAGAGAGAACAAATAGGAGAAATTTGGGAAGAAAAGATTGAGGAGCAAGAAAAGGAGAAGGAGAGAGGACTCCAGGGGCCAGCCACCCAGCTACAAAGCAAGCCACATGGTAAGAAGTAAAGAAAGGTATACAGAAATAGAGAAAGATAAAACCACAGAGGCAAAAAATAGATAGTATAATTTAATTTAAGAAAAGCTGCCTAGAAACAAGCCAAGCTAAGGTTGGGCATTCATAAGTAAGAATAAGACTCTCGTGTGTGTTTATTCAGGAGCTGGGTGGTGAACCCCCAAAGAGCAAAGAACAAGGAGTAAAAAAACAACCAACATCATTCTTTCATGTCTGGTGTGATGTTTCCCTGCTCATTTCTGAGTCTGTTAATTTGGGTCCTCTCTTTCTTTTGGTTAATTGGGCCAAAGTTCTGTCAGTGTTGTTTATCTTCTCAAAGAACCAGCCCTTATCCTCATTGACTCTTTGTATTGTTTTCTTTGTGCCTGTTTCATTAATTTTCACCCGGATTTTTTATTGTTTCTGGCCATCTTCTGGGTTTGGGTTTAGTTTTTCTTGCTTTTCCAAATTATTGAGTTGTATTAAGCATGTATTTGTGCTTTCTGCTGTTTTGATGCAAACACTTAGGGCTATAAACTTCCAACTTAGAACTGCTTTTAATGTGTCCCAGAGGCTTTGTTGTGCATGTCTTTTCATTTTAGTTTGTTTCAAGAATATCTTGATTGCTTTCTTGATTTCTCCTTTGATCCATTCATCATTCGGTAATGACTTGTGTAATCCCTGTTCATGGTCGTGTTTTCTTTCAGTTCCTTGAATGCTTTGATAAAGTTGATGATTGTTTTTTAAATTCTATGTCCTAGAGTTCATCTAGATAGTTCTTGTTAGAAACTAGTGGGTTTGATGGGATGTTGTTTTAGCTCCTCATGCTATTTGTGATTTTGCAGTTCTAAATGGGCATGTGTATTGATTTCTCTCTTTGTTTGTGATATAATAATCTGGCATTCCTTAGATTGGGCAGGTGCAAGAGGTATGAAATCTGAGGTATACCATGTGAAGCTGGTAGAAGATGTGATTAACCAGGGAAAGATGTATTCCAAACCACAGGACTACAGCTAGGCTGGGCAAAGGGGGTTCAGAAATGAAGAGGGTTTGCATCCAAAGGTCTGAAAGGCTGTGGGTTTGCAGATGGTGATGGGTTAGGAGAAGAGTAGAAAGCGCAGAAATGACTTACCCAGAAATGGTGGCTCTTGCACAAAGAAGACCCATTGGGTGTGGGTCTAGAACTAGACTTGGGGTTCATATTCGACAGTGGGCTCAAAATCTAAATTTGTGTCAGATCCTCATCCCTTAATAAGTTGAATCAGGCGCACCCTAGATCCCGTCCCTGGGCACCACCACCCTTGGGAAGACCTGCCTACCTTGGCCCCAACCTCTGGCCAGGGGCAGGCTTCCTCCTACATCCCACCCCTACCGGGAAGGCCCCCCTGCTCCAAGATCCCCTGCAGTCTCCAAGCCCTGCCCCCAAGTCCATCATCCCCGGAGACCCCCGCCACTTCCTGAGACTTAGAGACCGGCCCCCAGCTCCCATCCTGCCCCGGACTTCCCTTCTGGACAAAGGTGAGTGCCCGCGTGCACCCTAGATCCCGTCCCTGGGCACCAGCCACCCCTGGGAAGACCTGCCTACCTTGGCCCCAACCTCTGGCCAGGGGAAGGCTTCCTCCTACACCCCACCCCTACTGGGAAGGCCCCCCTGCTCCAAGATCCCCTGCAGTCTCCAAGCCCTGCCCCCAAGTCCATCATCCCCGGAGACCCCCGCCACTTCCTGAGACTTAGAGACCGGCCCCCAGCTCCCATCCTTCCCCGGACTTCCCTTCTGGACAAGAGACTTCTTTTCTGGACAAGAGCTGCCATCTTGCCTCGGACTTCACATCTGGACAAGAGCTCCCAACCTGCCTCGGACTTCCCATTTGGACAAGAGAGTCCCATCTGGACAAAAGAGAGAGACTTCCCGAATCTGTCAGCTATCTCTCCACCAAGGGTGCTGATAAGACCAAGATCGAACACAAGGAGATGGGCAGACGTCAAGGCAGAAGTACATACAACAAAATGAAGAGCAATACAAGCAATACAACATCACCAGAACCTAGCCCTCCTCCAACATCTAGAGCTGATCATCAAAAATTGGAAGAAGCAGAAGAAGACAGCCTTATGAATAACATCATGAAGAAGGTAGAGGCCTATTTAGAAGAACAGACAAAAAATTGGCAAGAACGCGTTAAAAACCTAAAGGAAAGGACAATTAAATTAGAAGAAAACAATAAAGTCCTGAAAGAAAACAATAAAGCACTGAAAGAAAACAATGAAAAAGCAATGAAACAGGTCCAAGACCTGCAAAGGGAAATAGAAAAAATGAAGAAGACACAAACAGAGGGAATGCAGGAAATAGAAAATCTAAGTAAACGATCAGGAACTTCAGATGCAAGTATAACCAACAGAATACAAGAGATGGAAGAGAGGATCTCTGGCATTGAAGATACGGTAGAAGAAATAGATTCATCAGTCAAAGAAAACAATAAAGCCAACAAAGTCATGACCCAAAATGTCCAAGAAATCTGGGACACTATGAAAAGACCAAACCTGCAAATAATAGGGATAGAAGAAGGAGAAGAATACCAACTTAAAGGCGCAGAAAATATATTCAACAAGATCATAGAAGAAAACTTTCCCAACTTAAAGAAGGAAATGCCAATGAAGATACAAGAAGCCTATAGAACACCAAACAGACTAGACCCCCAAAAAAAGTCCGCTCGCCACATAATAATTAAACAACTAAACATACAGAATAAAGAAAGAATATTAAGAGCAGCAAAGGAAAAAGGCCAAGTGACCTATAAAGGCAAACCCATCAGAATAACACCCGATTTCTCAATGGAGACACTGAAAGCCAGAAGAACATGGACAGATGTAATGCAGACACTAAGAGACCATGGATGCCAGCCTAGACTAATATACCCAGCAAAACTTTCAATCATCATAGA
>CABHPQ010155425.1:0-24282 GCA_902168405.1 Peromyscus aztecus
TAGAGCAGCAATGGACATGAATGAGCAAACGTTTCTGTAGCAGGATGCAGCGTCTTTTGGGTATATGGCCATGAGTGATACATCTGGATTGTGTGTTATATCTGTCTCTAGCTTTTGGAGGAACTTCCACACTGACTTCCACAGGGGGTGCACCAGTTTGCACTCCCATGAGCAGTGAATAAGTGTTCCTCTTTCCCCACATCCATGCTAGCATTTGTCAACTTTTAACTTGCATTTCTCTGGTGGCTAAGAATGGTGAACATTTTTTAACATTGTTTTCAAAGATTTATTATTTTTAATTCATGTGTGTTGTCTGTATGTACATATGTACACCAAATACATGCCTGGGATCCACAGAGGTGGGAAGAGGGCATCTCATCCCCTGGAACTGTAGTTATATATGGTTATGAGTGCTGTGTGGGTGCTGGGAACTGAACACAGGTCCTCTGCAAAAGCAACAAGTACTCTTAATTGCTAAGTCATCTCTCCAGCCCCTGTTGAACATTAAAAAAAAAAATTCTCAGCCATTTGTATTTCATCTTTTGAGAGCTTTATACTTAGTTCCATGTCCAACTTTCACATTTTATTTTTTACTTTCTTCATTAATTTTTTTTGTTGTTAAATAAGAGGGTCTCTATATAGCCCTGGATGTCCTGGAACATGCTAGGTAGACAAGGTTGGCCTTGAACTCACAGAATCCCCCTGCCTTTGCCTCCCAAGTGCTGGGACTAAAGGCATTTTTTTTAATGCTTAGCTTTTGAGTTCTTTGTATATTCTAGATACTAACCCTCTGTCAGATGTGTAGCTAGTGATGATTTTTTTTTCCCATACTGTGAGCTGCCTATTTACTTGAATGGTGGTGTCCATTGCTGTATAGAAGCTTTTTAGTTTCATGATGCCCCAGTTGTCAGTGGTTGGTCTTAATGCCTGCACTACCAGGGCCCTGCCCAGAAAGTCCGGCCCTGTGCCAATGAGGTCAAGCATATTCCCCTTCTTTTTCTACCAGTTTTAGGACATCAGATCATATGTTGTGGTCCATAATCATTTGGAGTTGAGTGTTGTGCAGGGTGAGAAATAAGGATTTCATTTCACTCATTCTTCTCCATGTAGCTATCCAGTTTGACCAGCACCATTTGTTGAAGATGGCGTCTTTTTTCAAATGTGTATTGTTGGCCTCTTTGTCAAAATTCAGTGGCTTAAACCAGGCAGTGGTGGCACATGTCTTTAATCCCAGCACTTGGGAGGCAGAGGAAGGTAGACCTATGAGTTCAAGGCCAGCCTGATCTATAGAGCAAGTTCCAGGACAGCCAGGGCTACACAGAGAAACCCTGTCTTGAAGCCCCTTCCCTCCAAAAAAATTAGTGGCTTTAGGGGTGTGGGCTTATATACACACACTCAAATTTATTTCACTAGTCAATGTATCTATTTTTATGCCAGTACCATGAACTTTTTATTACTATAGCTCTGTAGTATAGCTAGAAATTTGGAATGGTGATACCTCTAGAAAATTTTGGGTTTTTTTTTTTTTTGTTTTTGCTTTGTTTTATTTTTGTTCTGTTGTTGTTCAGGACTTCCCCCTCCTCCTCTTTCTCCTCCTCCTCCTTCTCTTCCTCCTCCTCCTCTTCCTGTTCTGGTTGTTTTATGTTTCCATATGAAATCTAAGATCATTTTTCTAATTTCTGTGAAGCATTGCTTGGGAATTTTGAGGCAGACTGCACTGAATTCATAGATTGCTCTTGGTAGGATGACCATTTTCACAGTATTAATCCTGCCAATCCATGAGCATGGGAAGTCTTCACACTGGTATCTTCTCTAATTTCTTTTTCAATGTTTTAAAATGTTCACTGCATAAGTCTTTTACTTCTTTTGTGAGGCTATCATGGGGGGTGGTGTTTCTCTGATTTCTTTCCCTTGATACCTGTCCTTTGTGTATGGGAAGACTAATGATTGTTGTTGTTAAACAACTCTAGAATATTTAATCAAAAAGGTTCTACTAGAGCCCTCTTTTGAGTTGGTGGTCATAGTTGTTCCAGAGGCCCCTCAAATATTATAGGCTATTGCTGTTGCCCATGGTTGCTTCCCAAATGTGGAAGGTAAGTCCCTATCGCTAAAGACACCATATTAGACAGTGACCACAACACAGTGATCATCACAGACTGGCATTTACAAAATGCCTATCACATCGTTCAGTGGTCATCACAGTGTGGCCATGATGCCGTGACATTCACATGGCAGCCACCACATGGTGGACATAACTCAGTGACCATAACACAGTGGTCATCACACTTCAACAATATTTAGAGCTACAGGCAACTAAGGACTGATGAGGACGGAGGAAACAGTCTTCCCCAGGGAAGAACACACCAATTTTAGATATGTATGTAACAATAATTAATGTTGTCACCTGCTGTATACTCCTACGGCCCTTGGCACCAGGGAAGTTTCTCAAAATCAACTATGTATTAGCACACAAAGGAAGCCTCACCAAATGCAGGGAAATTGAAACCACACCCTGCCTTCCACCTGACCACAATGGAGCAAAGCCACGTGCGAACAGCAGTGGAACCCACGGAGAGTACACAAACACGTGGACACAGCAGTGGAACCCACGGAGAGTACACAAACAGGTGGACACAGCAGTGGAACCCACGGAGAGTACACAAACACGTGGAAACGAAGCAACATGCTATAGAACGGTTGTTGAGTCGAGGATAAAAACCAAGAAGGAAAACTTGAAAATCCTAGGACTGAATGAAAATGAAGATACAACGGAACAAGATGTATGGGACACAGCGAAAGCAGTCCTAAGAGGCCTACACCAAACAATTCAAGAACTCACAAACTAACAGCTTAGCGACGCGCCTCAAGGCCTCGGAAAAACAAGAACAAATGCCAAAAAATGTAAATGGGAAGAGACAATCAAAATCAGGGCTAAAATTAGGGAAATAGAAATGAAAAAGCAACATGGAGATTGAATAAGAGCTGATTCTTCGAAAAGAGTAACAAATTTGACTTTTAACTAAATTAACCATTAGAGAGAAAGAATCCAAATTAATAAGTTCAGAGACACAAAGGGAGAGATTACAACATACACTGAAGAAATTTACTGCTTTTAGTGAAAACGTTCAAGTGTGTGCATGGCATTTCCTGTAGGTGTGGTAGGTCTATTTTGATTTGTAATTTGTTTAACTCCAGAGTTTCTGTGTATTTCTGTTTTTCTGGATGACATTCAGATGAAAAAGATCTGCCATGTTATGGGTAGTCCATCTATTTGGTTTAGTTAAAGAAACACTTCATTAGCTGAGTGGTGGTGGTGCAAGCCTTTAATCCCAGCACTTGGGAGGCAGAGGTAGGTGGATCTCTGTGAGTTCAAGGTCAGCCTGGTCTACAGAGTGAGTTCTAGGAAAGGCACCAAAACTACACAGAGAAACCCTGTCTCGGAAAAAAAAGAAAGAAAGAAAGGAAGGAAGGAAGGAAGGAAGGAAGGAAGGAAGGAAGGAAGGAAGGAAGGAAGGAAACACAAGGTTATCCTTGGCTACATACTGAGTCTGAGGCCAACCTAGGCTGAGAGTCTGTCTCAGAAATAAAACAAGCAAACAGACAGACAGACAGAACCCAACTTTGTAACTCCTGTCTATTGATGTTTTACAAAGGCACTACTTCTAACAAAATAATATAAATAGTATTTTTTTCAGATGCTAGAATATAACCCACAGGACAGACAGATTTCAACTCCAGAACAGATTCCTGCTGAGGCTGACCTAAGAGCATTCTAAACCACTTGATGCTTGAATTTGACACAAAAGGGGCTTTATTGGCACTGACTCCTTAATGTCTGTCACTCCCTGTCTTAGGGTTTCTACTGCTGTGATGAGAGAGAGAGAGAGAGAGAGAGAGAGAGAGAGAGACAGAGACAGAGAGACAGAGACAGAGACAGAGAGACAGAGACAGAGAGACAGAGAGAGAAAGGAAGGAAGAAAGGAAAGAAAAGGAAAGGAAAGGAAAGGAAAGGAAAAGAAAAGAAAGGAGAAGAAAAGAAAGGAGAAGAAAAGAAAGGAAAAGAAAGGAAAGGAAAAGAAAAGAAAAAAAAGAAAGGAAAAGAAAAGAAAGGAAGACCAAAAGCAACTTGGGGAGGAAAAGGTTAATTTCAGGTCACGCTTCCATCACTGAGGGAAGTCAGGGCAGGAACATGAAAGCAGGTTCCTGAAGACCATGGAGGAACACTGTTTCCAGCTTGCTCCTCATGGCTGGCTCAACCTGCTTCTTATAAGACTCAGGACCCCCACAGTAAGTTGGTCCCTCCCATAGTAATCATTAATCAAGAAAACGCCTTACGGAGATCCCTACAGGCAATCTGATGGAGGCATTTTACCAATTGAGGTTCCTCTAGTTTGTGTAAAGGTGACATCATTATCATCATAGTAATAATAATAATAATAATAATAATAATAATAATAATAATAAACCTTAACCAGGACATTCTCCAGTATGGGGTCAGATCAAACCAACAAGGACATTATCTGGAAACATGGAATAGACAAAGCCAAACCACTTGTTTATCAGTGCTATCTTCAGAGAAAGCTGTTCAAAGACCAGGGAGGAAGCTGTCAGAACCCAAATGAATTACACTGGGCATGGTGGTGCTTGCCTGTAGTCTGGGAAGCTGGGAGACGACAGCTAGAGGATGAGTTTGAGGCTAGCACACACTTCATTGCAAGACTGTGTTTCAAAGCCAGCAACAAAAACAGTCACTAGTGCCAACCCTACGGAAAGTGCCTAAGACCAAGAGGTTGTGTGTGGGGAAATGATTCTTATGCACAGTTATTAGACACAAATTTATGTGTCCCAACCTTGGCTCCTACTTCTATTCTGTTTATATTTGTTTCAGAAACTGGCATATTTCAGAAATTTTTACAGCAAATCCAAAATATCACCCTAATTCAACTGTCTAAAACTAAAGAGGGAAGCTTTAACTGCCCTGGCAAAAGAGGAGATATTCTAAAGAGTCCCATGTCCCTCCCTTTGACCATCAGTGTAGAAGGATAAATCTTTCCTGCCTGCTGGTACCCGAATAACCAGTAAGAGGCTTAATATTAATTACAAATTGTTTGGTTTATGGCTCAGGCTTCTCGCTAGCTAGGTCTTTCATCGTTAATTAACTCATTTCTATTGATCTATGTTTTTCCACATGACCGTGGCATTACCGGTCTGCTGGCATCTTGTTCCTTGGGTGGCGGACTGGCATCTGCCCTGACTCTGCCCTTCTTCTCTGTGTATTTTTCATTGGATTTCCCACCTGGCTATAACCTGTCTTGCCATAGGTCAGAGCAGCTTCTTTATCAATCAATGGTAGCAACACATATTCACAGCATACAGAAAGACCATCCCACAGCACATCGGACTACATGAAAATGGTCCATATGGCCCTTCCAATACATAAAACCCAGGAATTAAATCTTTAAATAACGTCTTATTCAAAGAGTCCACACTCAGAAGTCAGAGCAAAAGCTGCCTCCCAGGATTTCTTCTAGAGTTTCTCTAGAGAACCAGAGCAAAGATGATGAATCAAAGTTGTCTTAACCTTGTGTCCAGATGCATCTGGTTTCTGAGATTTCCCCATTATTGTCTTTTCTAAGTTATACTGCCATCAGTTGGTAGAGATGTGGATGGCACTTCAGATACTTGATTTCCCAATTTCTGTTTCCCAAGCTTTAAAGGATAATCGGTCCCTGCCTGAATCTGTATGTGTACATGTAGGGCTTTCTTTGGCTTGCCACTGATGTAAGAGGTTCATTCTCCTCTCCTACTGCCCCTCCACCTGAAGGTTTGACAACAACCAATCTGCACACTTTCTGCAGATCTCTTCTTCCACCAGCCCTTAGTTAAACCAGACCCTGGGACGAGGGCTGGACCTCTAATGCACCCTTCTGCCAGCTGCATGCCAGAGGGAAGTGCCTACTGGAGTCTGCTCTCCTAACTCTCCACTCCCTATCCCTGTAGATGACCTCTTCCTATACAGCCACCACCACCATCACAGCGCCTCCCTCTGGAGTCATGCAGAAAGGAAGAGAGAAGTTAAAGACGATGCCCCTCTACCTGGAAGAGGATATCCGTCCTGAAATGAAAGAAGACATACATGACCCCAGCTACCAGGATGAGGAGGGGCCCCCGCCCAAGCTGGAGTACGTCTGGAGAAACATCATCCTCATGGCCCTGCTGCACTTGGGGGGCCTGTATGGGCTTGTGCTGGTTCTCTCCTGCAAGGTCTACACCTTGCTCTGGGGTAAGTACGTTTCTTCATTCTGGGCCAGTGTCTCAAGTTTCTCCCTTCCCTCTAAGGAAAGGGGTCTTGCAATGGGCAGTGGACCCTCTGTGTCCAGCTTTCCCTAGCTTTTCTCTGTGGTTCTTCATAGAACCAGCTGAAAACGGTCCAGTGGGACTGGGAAGCAAGAATGTCTGTTTTGTTTCTCTCTCTCTCTCTCTCTCTCTCTCTCTCTCTCTCTCTCTCTCTCTCTCTCTCTCTCCCTCCCTCTCTCTCTCTCTCTAGTGGGACAGGTTCTCATGTAGCCCAGACTGGCTGGGAACTCACTCCATAGCAGAGAATGACCTTAAGTCTCTGATTTTCTGGGTCTGCGTCCCAAGTGCAGACATTACAGCGTCCATCACCACAACTGTTTTGTTTGTTTGATTTTTCAGAATCTCACTCTGTCACCTAGGCTGTCCTGGAACTCTCTATGCAGTCCAGGCTGGCCTTGAACCCATGGTAATCCTCCTGCCTCATCCTGCTGGGATTATATCCTGAGCTACCATATCTGGCAAAAGCAGCCTGGGGTGTTTCCTTGTTCTTTGTTTGTAAGCACAGGACCCTGGGCATACTGGACAGGTACTCTACCCCTGTGTCCTATCCTTAACTCTTGGGGGTACTTTACATGAGTGTTGGGGACCAAGCCCCGAAACCATGAGCAGGACTCACTGAGGGGTAGCACCTCGGCAACCAGGCAACCAGCCCCAACCAACTTTTCTGTGTGAATCACTTGCTTGGCTTCCTGTCCCAGCCCTTCCTGCCACAGGAGAACCAGGCCCTCCCTGGGGGACATGGTGAAAGGCACCTTACCAACTCCATGAGCTAAATGTTGAGCTCAGTCAGGGCACACAGGAGATGCTGAACAGGAGGAGAAGTCATTGAGAAGGAAAGTACAAAAGAGGGTTGTTTATCCACACAACCATTCAGACCGAAGCCCCTGGCCGGACCAGGCTGGTTGTCCTGGAGCGGGGTGAAGCAGGCTCCCATAACAGCCACGTGTACAGTGAGTGGCTCTGCCACTCCAGGTAGGCATTCCAGTGCAGCACATACCAGTCAACAAGATGTTCTTTGAATATTTACATTACAGAAATGTTTCGTGTTCTGTTCTCTCCCCAGCCTGCAGCTGTCCCTTTCTCCTGAAGCCATATCATGCCATGGGGCTAAGACTTCCTGATACCAGTTGTCTTTACCCTCTACCCATCCTTCCTAGGCAGGGACAGGCATGCCAGAGAATAGAGCCTTGAAGAAGGCTTTGGTCAACACAAGCCCCGACTCTGGGGGCTCTGCAGACCCGGGGCCCCTTGCTTTCTCTGAGGGCTGGTAAACCAGCCATTTTTTCCCAGATACTCCTGGAAAGTTTGGGGGAACAGAGCCAGGTGTTAGAACTCTTTGACAGCTCTCTCTCTCTCTCTCTCTTTCTCTGTATTGGTGTAGAAGAGCTGGTGTTATCCTTCTGTCCTGGGCCTCTTCCATCTTGTAGGTAGTTAGATTTGGGTCCTTAAGCATTATCTTGGGAAATCCACCTAATGCCCCAAGAAAATACAACTTAGGAAATCCCCTTTCTTGGGATCTCAGTTTTTCTAGTTACCTACTAAGGCAATGACACATTATCAGAACCAGGAAGACTGGGAGTGAGAGGAGTCTTCAGAGTAGTTTGATTCCCTGCAAGCAAGCTCCCTCCCTCTCCAGTCTGGGTACTCCTCACAAGCCTCATTCAGTTCAGTCCCAGGTTTGACCAAACTGCCTGTTCTTGGCTGGCATTGGTTGCTACTTCAGGAAAAAGATACCATCCAAAGCCAAGACTGTGGTCATTGACTTTTTGGTACCCTTCCCTTTGGTGTGTGCTAAGATTTTGGAGAGGAAATCTGGCACATGGAACCTGCATGGTAAATTTTTTACTCTTGTCCCCGGGCTCTGGTCGGTAGCTTAGCTCACAGAATGGCAGTTGTGAAATGTGGGTTAGCAGAACTCTTCAGGAACAAGAACTGAAGTCTCAGCTGGAATTGTCTTCCTTCAGTTTTTAGAGGCTTTTATTGTTTTACCCCAAAGGAAAATGAATAATTAGCAACTGACTGTATTTGCGCCATTTTCCTGACTCGGGGACTTTAAAAGCTTTTCTCTCCTTTTAGAACCACTCAGTAGAGACCTCTGGACTACGGCCTCTCTGATGATACTGAGAGCCAAAGTACAAACCTTCCTAACCTTCCCCTAAGGGGAGAGCAGTTCCACTACCCACGTGGACACTCACAATCCTTCCTGGGGACAGGGAAGGGATCTATGTGACCTGCTATTAGCAGAATAAAAACATGACTCAGTGTGTGGGGATTCCACTGTTAAGACAGCATTGTCTATGGAGCCAAGATACCTGGGCAACCTGCAGCGTGAAGCAAATTTGGACACTGTTGGTCCTCCCGCTCTGCCCAAAGCCCTTTCCTCCTGTGATTTCAGGGCTCACCCTCCCCTGGTTTCTCTCTACATGCACAGCCAGATCCCCTATATGGGAAGATCTCAGCCACCACACAGCCAGAGGCTGGAGATCTTCCAAGGTCTAACATCCCAGTTCAGAAGAATATGGCCAGCACTTTCCCGAGGACAGATGCTGTCTCTGTGGTTGTCCTTGGGATCCCATGAAAGGAACAGGATGGGACACAGAAGGCAGAAGAGAAGAGGAGAGAGACCACTTAGGAAACATTTGCCTCTTGATGCAGGACACATGGCAGTTTGTACAATGTTTGGTGTCCCCAGTCTTGGCTAAGTCTGTAACCCCTGAGGTACCATGGTTTCCACGAGTCCCCTTGGGTACCTTACACTGCTTCTAACAAGGCCTCAGCTCCATGGCTATTGCTACAATCAGAGGAACATCTGGGTATACCCAGTGACCTCTCCTCATTAAAGAGTACCCACATGGTACCTCCTGATCTTATAGGTTCTAAGTTAGGGTGCCATGTTACTGCGAAATGTACGATATGGCTGGAACTGGAGCAGATTCTTGGTAGAAGACCTACTTTCAAACCGTGGGTCCACTTTTTTTATTTTTATTTTATTTTATTTTATTTTAGTTTTTTTGTTTTTTGTTTGTTTTTTTTTAAGATTTATTTACTTATTTATTATGTATACAGCATATGTGACTGCAGGCCAGAAGAGGGCACCAGATCTCATTACAGATGGTTGTGAGTCACCATGTGGTTGCTGGGAATTGAACTCAGGACCTCTGGAAGAGCAGTCAGTGCTCTTAACCACTGAGCCATCTCTCCAGGTCCCCGTGGGTCCACTTTTACCAGTGCCATGGCTCTGGATTAACACTTAGCTTTTAACTTCATCTACATACTCACCCAAAGAGTCATCTCTGATGACAAGGAGTATCCAAGTACAGAACCCTTCCAGGCCTGCTCTTGAGGATGCAGCTGCCATCCATGTCTTCCCGTCACCTCCCACGTGGTATTACTAGACTCCAACCCATTAGGATACGCAGTGACTATGATAATGCTAACAATCAGGAAAGCTCGAGCCTCCATGGAAATGTGACTGTGTGCAGGGCTGGCTCACCCTGGGACCCTCGACAGTGCTGGAAGCTGCAGTCACAACAGGTGAACGGGCTCTATGTCCCATGAGTCTCCTCTTCAACTGAGGAGTCCTTCTGTTGAGCTCTGACTGCCGTTTTCCAAACATTCTTGATTATGGGTATTTATGTCTGGAAGAGTAGATGACCTTGAACCCCTTGAAGAAATGATCTGAAGGTCAAAGTGCATAGGACCTGGAAAAACGTTCCTATGGTCTGACAGTGAAAGCTAGAAGTGTTGATGACCTGCCTTCCTTCCACATTCTGTCTTTCTGCTCACTTTGTGCCTGGGTCTTCTTGACTCACATCCATTCCTAGGGGGAGTGGTTTGAGGTGATGATGATTTTTTTGAGGTGGTGAACACTATGATGTCTCGGAGACTTTCTCCTTCAAACCCAGAGAAGCGTACTCTGGTATCAGGAGAGTGTTCCGACATGCTTCTCCCGGCTGCACACTTACCAGTTAGCTGACTCCTCTGCTGTCCCAGCAGCATTTGTCTGCTTTGTGATCAGTATTGAGGGCATCGGAGCCGGAGCTCATCGCCTGTGGAGCCACCGAACTTACAAGGCTCGGCTGCCGCTGCGGCTCTTCCTCATCATTGCCAACACCATGGCTTTCCAGGTGAGGAGCTGCCGATGCTCATTTTTGTCTCTACTCTATGGGTGAGCCAGGGCAGACTGGAGGACATGAGCACCCAGAGAGGCAGTCTTTGGTGGGCCTCTCAAGTGCGTGCTCGCTACAGAGCCCCCCACAACATGGGACGCTTCCGAGTCGCTGGGAAGGGGAACAGGAAGTGAGTAGAACAGGTTCTCTAGCATAACTTTTATTTTTACCTCAAGTTCCCTGGGTTATCACATAGCGTAGCTGCTGTGGTCCTTTGTTATAAAGGACCATGGAACATCATCAAGACACTGATGATGGTTTCCTAAACACTCAGCCAACAAGAAAATCATGCTTTGCTCTGACTGTCTTAGGACCCTACTATAATGGGATTGGAGTGGGATGTGTCACAGACTCAAGAACACGCTCATTTCAGACAATAAGAGCAAACATGTCTATAGTTCCACTGTGCCAGCATTTGATGCAGGTTAACTCTTTTAGTCTTCATGGCCACACCAGGAGGTAGGCCTTATTGTTCTACCCACTGAACAGATGAAGAAACTGAGTCACTGTGCCATTAAATAGGCTGACCTTGTTGCTCTGTCAAGGGCTAGCATGATGGACAGGTCAAGTTCTCATGATGGTGTTTGCAACGGATAGATTGTAGCAAATTAGGGAAGGGGGACTCACCTAGCCATACGCTGTTGCTTATAGTGTGGGGTTTGATTTGGGTGATGAGGCAATCATACCAGAAAATGGATTAGTTATTTTGCCTTGACAGTAGCTGAGGTTCTTATCACGTGTGTGTAATCACCTCTGCTCTGATCATTTATGTAGTGAAGGCTCCCAGTTTCTACCTTTGGAGGACAAAGAGAAAGAAGAGAAACATTGACACTTTCTTAAAGGGATGGATAAAGTTTAGAAAAGCCCCTAGGTCTTTCCGAAATGTGTTCAGGCTCATCAGTTACATGTTAATCCCGTGGGGTTGGGTGACATGCCATTTGTGAAGATGCTGACATGGAGTTTTTGTGCCTTTACCACAGAGCAGAACCTTGGCGCCCAAGGCCTTCTGTTTTATGCTCTCTCTGCCCCAGATCAGACATCTCCAGGGGACCCTGTCTCATGTCACTTGTTTAAAGAGTCACTGTGTTCTCTGCTAATGAAACTCTCTGAGCACTTGGACTCACCTCCTGTTTCCCACCACCACACAACGCTGGGAAGCAACACTGCTTTTCTTGAGCTCTGGGCCCTTGAGTTGTTTTCCCACATAAGCTTTGGGGACAAGTGTGCTGGAGAGGGTGTTCCCCCAGACTCCCTCCCTTACTAGTCAGAGTCCTGGGACTCTGTGAGTTGGACTGAGAGTTCCAGGCCCTGGCAGACACCTGGGCCCCTGCATTCCCCCAGGGGGGCATCTCTTCTCAGTACTTGGGTCCTCTTTCCTGTCCCTCCAGAATGATGTGTATGAATGGGCCCGAGATCACCGCGCCCACCACAAGTTCACAGAAACACACGCCGATCCTCACAATTCCCGGCGTGGCTTTTTCTTCTCTCACGTGGGCTGGCTGCTTGTGCGTAAACACCCGGCTGTTAAAGAGAAGGGTGGAAAACTGGACATGTCTGACCTCAAAGCTGAGAAGCTGGTCATGTTCCAGAGGAGGTGAGTCAGGGGGATGGAACTTCTCTTAGCACTTAGAACAGCTAAATGAATGTCTAGGTTTATATGATCAAAACCATCATTTCAGCCAAGTGTGATGCTGCATGCCTGTAATCCCAGCACTGGAGAGACAGAGGCAGACAGATCTCTGTGGATTCCAGAGCAGCCAGAGCTACATAATGAGACTGTCTCAAAAAAAAACAAAGATACTCTGGGGACTGAAGAGGTAGCTCAGCAGTTAAGAGTACTTCCTATTCTTCCAGAGGACCCTAGTTCAAATCCCAGCACTCATGTTGGGCGACTTACTCCTATAACTCCAGATCCAAAGAATCTGACACCCAATTCTGGCCTTCACAGACACACGTGCACATGTGGCATATACTCACACAGACATACACACATATACATAAATAAAAAAATAATTTTTAAAAAAATCTTTAAAAAAAAGTCCATCGGCCAAATGTGGTGGCACACATGTCTTTAGTTCTAGTACTCTGGAGGCAGAAGCAAGTGGATCTCTGTGAGCTTGAAGCCAGCGTGGTCTACATAGTGAGTTCCAGGACAACCAGGGCTACATAGTGAGATCCTGTTTCAAAAAAACAAAAATATAAAAACAAACAAATCATTTCAAGTCCCAGTTTTTAATGGCTGGATGTCCACGGTCATGGGGTGTTACTCTGTTCTTTTCTTTCTGAACTATTTTTTAAACCAATTAAATGCAACAAATATTCACTGATCTAGGAGAGCCACAGACACAATGAATTCACTGAGCCCTTATGTTCCTGGAGATTTTAGCCTATAGAGTGAGCAATAATAATACACTTATCAACTTACCATGAAGCAAGGCAAAATACTGTCTGTACTGTGAGAGGCAAGAAAAGGCCAGAGATGGCTCCGGGAGAACAAGAAGGGCTAAAGAAAATACAGCATCAGAAACAACAGAAAGACAGTGTCCTGCATGTGTATGTACAGACAGAAAGTATGAAAATGAACTAAAGCCTGATGCATGATCCAGAATTACAGTCTGTTTCCTTGACCTACAAGATATGACAGGAAAAAAAGATGACAGACAGACTGATGTCATCCTGAGCGTCTTACACACAGATGGGATTAACGCAGTTGGCCATGAGGAGCTTGTTTCTCCAACAGCATGTGGCACAATCAGAGCTGTTCTTTGAAGGTCAGGTCAGGGGAGGTCAGGTGAAGAAGACGTTGAGCCTGAGCAGTGAGGAAGGCACGTAAGCTAGACCGTAGAGAGGATTCAGAACAGGGAAGCAGCGAAAGATGGGAAAGCTGGATGCAGGCCATGCCCGTGACTGGGAAGTTGAGGACCTGACTGCTGAGGGGACATCAATCAATCCTCTCTGGAAATCAGTGGTTCTAGGACAAGGCCTCTAGAGGGACAGAAGCTGCAGGTGGTCAAGGACATTCATTATGCTTCCTGGAGCTTTTGCAGAGCGAAGACCTTGAGGGAGAAGGTTAGCAGGAAATGGAGAAATGTCAAAGACCCTGACAGGAGACAAGGGAGCTCCGGGGCAGATGGAAAACACCCAGGCATCCTCACAGGCTGAGGATGTGGTTTCGTACCAATCTGTTGGGTAACTGGCCTCTATGAGTAAGAACAGTGGAGACCTTGTTCTGTTGGCAACTGGTGGGGTTAGTTTAGGACAATCTCGGCTCAACATAGACTTATCTTGAAAGTGATAATAACACTCTGCATTGAAAAGATTATCCATCCCCATTCTTTCTTGATGGGGCTCCCACCCCACACCTGCACTCACGGTGTAAGAGGAAAGACAACAGCCCTCTCACTGAGAAGAGCCAATCCTCTCTCCACAGACTCAGTGTGTGATCTCTCTGCGTAGGTACTACAAGCCTGGCATCCTGCTGATGTGCTTCGTCCTGCCCACGCTGGTGCCCTGGTATTTCTGGGGAGAGACTTTTCAACACAGTTTGTATGTTGCCACTCTGCTGAGATATGCCTTGGTGCTCAATGTCACCTGGCTGGTGAACAGTGCCGCCCACCTCTATGGCTTTCGCCCTTATGACAAGAACATTGACCCACGAGAGAATGCCTTGGTCTCCTTAGGATCTCTGGGTAAGTCAGCAGTCTATGGCATTATCGAATTCAGTGGTCTCTTTTAGGTTTCAAACCTGGGACAAATGGCTGAGGTGCCTATTTAACATTTCAGAGCAGACCTGGCCACCAGGTCTTCGTCCCTACTTGTTACAGGGCCCTCCTGGCTAACACACCCTGCCCCCCTGCCCTGAAACTTCCCAGCATGGGGGGTGGTAAGGGGTGTTGCTGGGCTGCTCTCCCCTATATAATCTAATCATTTTGGTTACCTGCTCTCTTTGTACCTTTGGACCTCCCGGCTGCTGCACCTGGGTCCCCCCTCTGCCCTCTCCCTTCCCCTCCCCTTTCTCCTCACATGGCCCAGCTCAGTCTGGTCATGTCCACTCAGGACTCTTCCAGATGACCCTGCCTCTGGCTGTGCTCTCCCACATATCTCCACCTCCTCCTCCTCCACCACCCCTAGGAGCAGCCATGTTCTTTTCCTTTGCTATTTCTTCTTGCCATTCAGTCTCCTCACTGGGCGAGCTGTGAGGAAGATGGGAGTCATCTGTTTTTAGGCACTTCGTGTCTCACTACCCCACTGTAAAACTAGGGGTTGTGATCGTGGGGAAAACACGGCAGGCAACACGTTTTACATTGAAAAAGGAAAGGATAAAAAATACTGCCTTTGACTGGAAGGTCAAAAAACAAACAAAAAAACCTCCCAATGATCCTGGTTAAGTGTGCCTTTCTCCAGTCATCTGTGATTCATTTCTCTGGGCCAGTGCTGCCAGGGTCAGGAGACGCATGACTGTAACAGAAGTATCAATGGGGAACACAGTAAGCCTAGTGTGTCCTGACTAGCCATGCTAGAAAAAGAAAAGGGAAATCATGACTTTGTTCAGTGGACTTAAAGTGTGCCTTCTCAGAGTACTGCCTCACCTCCCCAATGTGTTTCACACACACACCCCACCGTGTGTTCTTCCATTCACCAGTGTTTGTTTAAGTGACTCTTACTTACTGAAGCTATACCCCACAATTCCTAGACTGCCATAGAAACGGAGTCACGTGGGCTGAGATGTGTTCTGTAGATGAAATTAAATGAACTTTCCCAATGCAGCCTCTTCGTGACTTGGCTGCTGGAGGTGGCAGCCAGCACCCTGCTTTATCTTCTTGTCCTATCTCTCCACAGCTTCTCTTCCTTCCTCACTTCACCTTGTTTTCCTGCTTCCTGCCGCTCTAATCTCAACTTCCTCTTCCTCTCCCCTCCCCCTCTTCCCTTTTGCTTTATCCCGACCCCCCTGAAGTACGAGGGACTACCCTTACAGCCTTGTGGAGATGCCCCGTCACTGAACTACGTCCCCAAGCCCTCTTCACACGACTCTACATCATGAGTCAAGAGCTCACTACGCAGTCTAGGCTGGCCTTGCACTCACTCTGCAGCTCAGGCTGACCATGAATTTCTACTAATAAGCTATTTGCCCAGCTCTTTTTTTGTTTTTATCTTGGAAATAGTCTTTCTAATTCATCCCGGCCAGACTTGAACTTTCTATCTCGTGGTTCAGCCTCTAGGTAGCTGGAATCACAGCCAGTACCAAGGAACAATGTATAAATCCAGACCCCAGAGTCAAGGGTTTTACCTGTTTTGTTATATTTTGTGATAAATCTTTCTATGTTTTTGTTATTTATTCTATAAAATTTAGCACTTTATATGTTGATGTTGTCTAATATTCATTCCCACATATTTTTTGTCTATGTACATAGAAATTATAAAAGGAAGTAAGATTTTAATTTTTTTTTTGTTTTGTTTTTTGTTTTTCAAGACAAGGTTTCTCTGTGTAGCCTTGCTGTCCTGAAACTCACTCTGTAGAATAGGCTGGCCTTGAACTCATAGAGATCTGCCTGCCTCTGCTTCCCGAGTGCTGGGATTAAAAGTATGTGCCACCACTGCCCAATGATTCTTATACTTTTTGAAGTCACAGTTTATATTTCTTGTAATATATTTGTGCAAATATTCAGTTAAATACTCAGTGTTGTAAAAATAGCACATTTTCATCCAAGTCAGGAATTTTAGAAAAGTCAGGTTCTCTAGAGTAATAGAGCTTACAGAATGAACATACATTAGAATGACTTACAGGCTGTGGTCCAGCTAGTCCAACAATGGCTGCCTATGAACAGAAGGGCCAAGAATCCAGTAGTTGGTCTGTCCAGAGGCCAGATGCCTCAGTGGTTTTCCTTATAGCCAGAATCCAGAAGATGAAGGCCAGTAACGGGATAGACTTGCTGGCGAGGGAGGTGAGAGCAAGCAGTGAAGTAGCTAACAAGAGAGAGAGCAATTGTTCTCTTACTCCATCCCTGTCCCAGTTTGACCGTCCTGTTCCCTCATGTTCTCATCCCCTGTCCCCTCCCTGCCCTCAATTCCGCACCCCCATCCCCAGTTTACTCATGGAGATCTCATCTATTTCCATTCCCCAGAGTGACCCATGCATCCCTCTTAGGGTTTTCCTTGTTTCCTAGCTTCTCTGGAGCTGTGAGTTGTAGTCTGGTTATCCTTTGCTTTACAAGTAGTATCCACTATAAAAGTAACTGTCATCCAAAAAAAAAAAAAAGAAGTTTCAGAAAAAATTAAATAGCAGATGATACAAGAAATTTATTAAAGGAGTTCTATTTCTTGAGCATCCCCGTGTACCAGGGTCAAAGCTCTAGGAGGCAGCAGCAACAGCAGCTACCGTGACCCAGCAATGGCTGAGAGAAGTCACACCTCGGCCGGGCCCCAGCTCCTCTGACTTTTGGCTGTCCTTGCCTTTTCTTTTGTAGCTGTCTATACTTACAGGGCACACCTGTGCCATGGGGAAAGGTGTGTTTGCCTTCTTGCCTTTGTAAGAAACACAGACACTGATACATACCCAGTCCAGGAGCCCACAGAAGCTCAGAGCATACTGATATTCTAGCACTTATCAATGTAAAATGTTCCCCCAGAACAATCAGATTCTTATCCTGTTAGCCTTGGAGACACATTTCTTCCACAAATATTAAGGGCAACCAGGGCTTCTCAACTCATTGTTTCAGAGTAGAAGGCAGTGGGTTAACCATTCACCAAACAACAGCCAAGGGTTCTGTTATCCACTGGGCTAGAGGTGTGGAAAGAGCAGGAAGCAGCCATCACCAAGCCCCCTAACTGCTCTCCACGCTTCTGTTCCAGGCGAGGGCTTCCACAACTACCACCACACCTTCCCCTACGACTACTCTGCCAGTGAGTACCGCTGGCACATCAACTTCACCACATTCTTCATCGACTGCATGGCTGCCCTGGGCCTGGCTTATGACCGGAAGAAAGTATCTAAGGCTACTGTCTTAGCCAGGATTAAAAGAACTGGAGATGGGAGCCACAAGAGTGGCTGAGTTTGGGGTTGTCTTTGTTTCTATTCCCAAAGCCAGCTGAGCAGAGGTTTAATAATGTTATTTAAATACTGAAAAATACCATCAATGTTCTAAAGAGTCTCGTTTCAAGACAGTATTCTTGTAAAATAATTCAAATATTAAAAGGCAAAAACTCTTTTATGATGTAAGCAGATACTCTTCTGTCTTAGTCTTCTGTTCCCGGGGCTTTCTGATTGCTTAGTCCTTCTCACCCCCTTCTTCTTACTTCATTGCCTTCCAGGTAAGTGCAGGTGAGCAGTAGGTTAGAAGAGACCTTTGAAAGCTCAGCAAATGTTTTAAATTAAAGGACTCCAAAGGGAGCATTCTTACTTTGATCTCTCTTGAGCTTCAAGGTAGATGTCTCAAACTAAAACTCCAGCCAGGTCCTCCTGGACATTGTCTGTTAACTACCATCAGGCCATGGGAAAGATGAAAACAGACAAACAAAAAAATGTGCGCGCGCGCACACACACACACACACACACACACACACACACCACCAAAGACCGGAAAAAAAAAAATCCAACCTTTCCTTGGCACAGGGCTTGCATTTTGTTAAACTATCAGGGGAGAGAGTCAGCAGGCTGGCTATGATCCTTAAGTGGGGATGGTGTTCCATGGAAGAAGTAGGAGGTTCTTTCTGTGACTGGACCCAGCTGCTTCCCAAGCAGACATGGAGCCCCTCCACACAGCATCCTTCCTTTCTGTCCTGAGCCCCAGAACTTGGCAAGGCAATTTTTCCCATTTCAAGACAGAGATGGAGAGGTTGAGGGATGGTGTTAGTAGGCAGCAGCTCATAAGTAACTTTCTGAGGAAAAGCTGTTTGGATTGAAGACTTTCTGAGTAGGTGACTCCATGTCCTTCTGAAACAATTTCCAAGCTGGGCCTCTTTATTAGTCCAAGTTGCTGCTTGGATTGATAAAATCCAGGCATCCCTTCACAGCATTTTGCTCCTTGCTTCATTCCTTCCTGTTAAATTTTAAGTTCATGACTAACCTAGGTCAGTGAATATTTGTAGCATATAATTAGTTTAATGAAACAGCTGGAAGATGCTAAGCAGACTGCTGGGAGTGGGGGCGGGGGAGGGGATGTCCATCAACAGTCTTCCTCAACTGTGGACCCTGGATTCAACAAAATGACTGGCCAGGCAATGTGCTCACCAGTACAATAGCAGCGAGTCTGTTGGGGGTAAACCAACTATTTCCTGTGTAGATTTGAGATCCACTCACTGGAAGGGAATTTACCATCAAAAAGCCTGTGGGGGTCCAGAGAGATGGTTCAGCAGGCAAAGGGTCTTGCTGTGAAAGCTTGATGAGCTAAGGTCAATTCCAGAGACCATGTAAAAAGCTGAACATAGTAAGTTTCTGTATCCAGAACTCCTAGAGAGAGATGGGAGACACAGAAAGGAGAATTCCCTAGAAGCTTGCCAGCCAGCTAGCTGGGAGTAGCTTGGCAAGAAAGACCCTGCCTCAAAAATAAGGAGGAAGAACTGGCCCCCAAAAGTTGTCCTGTGACCTACATGTGCACCCCACACATACACATATCATACATACACAAATAATGATAGTCATTTTTTAATTAATTTTTTAAAGCCTGTGGCTGCTGTGGAGTTGATAGGCTCTTGCAGGCCGCAAGAATATATTATAGAGATTCAGGTGTGTATTAAAGCTATACTTTGACTGGCCAAGGGTCTGTCAAAAGGCAAGCCATTTATTATGAATATTTGGTGTTATCCAGACTTTGATATTTCAGCTGTCTTCTGCTATGAAATTCTTGCATGCCAAATTATTTTCAGACCATTTGGCTAACAGTTCAGCTCCCCAGACCTGCTGAACTTCCCTGCTGGAGCCAGTATTTGGTTAAGGTCATGTAGGCAAAGACAAGCTGGGGGAGACACATAGCTTTGTTTCCTGTGCAAATGAAGCTCAGACCATCTCCTTGCCTTGAGGCCTAGTGGCTCTCCAGAGCAACTGACTGAGAACAAAAGAGGCTTTTACATATCAAGTTGGAAGGTAGGGTGGAGGAACATTCCTGAGGAGGCAGAGAAAGAGTGGCCAGGCAGAGGAGGACAGGCATTTTCTGTAGAGACAGACTGAACAGCATGGTGAGAGAAAAGAGAGGAAGACAGTGGTTCCATAGAGGGTAAGCAGATCTCGGGTAGAGTTTTCTTTTTCTTTTTCTTTTTTTTTTTTTTTAACGATTTATTTATTTTGTATACAGTGTTCTGCCTGCATGCCTGAAGAGGGCGCCAGTTCTCATTTACAGATGGTTGGGAACCACCCTGTGGTTGCTGGGAATTGAACTCAGGACTTCTGTAAGAACAGCCCATGCTTTTAACCACTGAGCCATCTCTCCAGCCCTCGGGTAGGGTTTTCTGAGTGACAGGAGTAGAGAGTAGTGGAAATGGAGAATGAGGAAACAGAGGACGAAGATGAGGCTAAAAGCATAGGAGTTTAGTCATTAGCTAGGGAACTAGACAGAACTGAAAATATGTAGACTGGATTTCATCCCAGAGAAATAGAGTAGACGGATAAAGAGCTTGGTAAGTCTAGAGTTATTCCTGCCCTGAATGCCTGATGGAGCTATAGCTGTATTAATAGAATTTTGTCTTAGAGGAATAAAGTTAACAGACTTAAGAACATAGTGTACATAGATTTTTCCCCCCTCGGATAAACCACACTGGATGTAGCGAAATCCCCGAGACCCCTGGGTATTCAATAATAGGTCTTAGTAAGGAAGCTACTATTACTGTTTTCCTAAATGGACATAATGTGTCCATCAAATTACCTTCTGAACAACTATGTTTTTGCTCAGCTTTGGTCAGAGAAGGTTCTTTTTGTAGTGGTCAGCACTACCTTCAGAGACTCACAGTTTGTCTAAGTACTGAGAATATGTGACTGAGTGCTCAGTCCTGAATGCAACATCCATACCAACTTTTCCAAAGTTCAGGGAATATCATGGAAGAATCAGCAGAAAGAGTATTAGAGCCCGAGAAAAGGGCTGTGATGGAATAGAACACTGCCTTCCAGGCAGGGCATGGCCTTCGCACTCTTGAACTTACCTGCAAAACATCTATCTAAGATTGGGCCTGTCACCATCAAGTCATGCCTAGTAGTGGGGCTCATGAGAGAGAGAGAGTGATAGCTTTTCCTTCCTTTCTTCCTTCCCTCCATCTTTCTTTCTTTCTTGGTGTAACCACTTCTGTAAACAAACCCATTCGCATGGTCATGTAAGTAATTCTAATGAAACCTGTTGACTATATAAAAATAAAAATTAAGTGAAAAGACATGAAAATAGAAGAGAGGGCTGGAGAGATGGCTTAAGTGGATGTTAAGAGAGTGCTTGAGAACTCTGCCCTTCCAGAGGACCTAGGTTCCATTCTCAGCACCCGTATGGCAGCTCATACTGTCTGTAACTTCAGTCCCACCCAGGGGATTTGGTGCCCTCTTCTAGCCACTCTGGGTACCGCACAAATGTATATGAACATATATGCAAGCAAAGCACCATACATATACATACATACATAAATATTTGTTTAAAGACATGAAGAGACTAGTTGGGAAGATAGAGGGACTGAGTAAGAACAGGAGAAGAAGAAGAGCACAGGAAGACACAGAAAGTCTGGGACAAGTGTCTTGGCAATGGCTAGATAGATCATCCATTGGCTTTCTAAGTTATGTTCCTCAAAGGACATAATTTACAACAAGGTTGAAGACCAAGTGATGCTTACATTTTTAAATGTGCTTTAAAAGTTAAAACTCCATGAGCTGCTTTATTTTCCTTATCTTTTATCTTCTTTCAAAAGAAGATTTTGAGAATCTTCTTTTGTAGTTGAAACTGGAGGTTGGTTTCATGAGGCACACTGTTTCGATTTAGGGCCAAGATGGCAGTGCCAAGCCACAAGGTTACAAGCATTCTGGCCTTAAAGAATCATGTATCTGTTGTTTTCGACATTGGTGTTTGAGAAAACATAGCATCCCCACAGACGGTTCTGGCTGTATTAGCTGTGTTGAAGAGTCTTGATTCACAGTCAGTAGAAAAGGCAAAGCAGATCCCAGAATCAAAGCTTCTTTCCCTTCTGTGTTCCCATGATGTGACATGCTCTGCTCCACCATGCCTTCTCTGCTGGGATGGACCTCTAAAACTGGGGACCCCCATCAATCCTTCCTCCATCAAGGTGTCGTTAATACAGCTGAGTTCTTTATTTGGTTGTATCAGCGCAGGAGTAGTTATTACAGAACCATTAATTTGTTTGTTTGTTTGTTGAGACAGGGTCTCACTGTATCCCAGGCTGGTCTTGAACTCACAGACACCCACTGTCTTCGCCTCCCCAGTACTTGGATTCATTAGAGTAGCTTAACATTAAACCACAGCTGAGTTTTAACAGACACTTGCTTCACTCTTTCCCAACAACAGTCCACCCTATTACGTTCTCAACTCCACAAGGGCACCTTCCCCTGCTAGAAAGTCTCCTTGTGACTAGACAGTCAGTGCACAATGAAATGAAGACATCTCGGGGGTGTTTGGTTGGAACATGGTAAATGTCACATGAGTATGAGGTCACGTGAGTGTAAGTCCAGTTTTGTGACCTATATTAACTTCCTATGATGCACTCAAAGACTTATTTTGTTCACTGAATTTGGCGCAGGGGATTCCAATAATAACCACAAGGCACAAGAAATGGAGTGTGTGCCTTGGAGTTGTTGGAGACAAAAAGAACTTCCTCCTTGGGGCACTCAGCTCTGTCCCACCCTACTAACCCCCCCACCCCCCACTCCCGCCCCAGGCTTCTGTATCCAAACTATAAAGGAGCAGGTGGGCTGTGCTGATTCCTGGTAGGTCTGGGCCCACGTGAGGACCTGCTCAAAAAACCCAAAGGGGTATTCATTCTGGGCCTCTTCTCCTAGTAATATTTAGGATCAGGAAAAGGGAAGCGAGTTCTTTTATAATGCCAGCAGAGGGCGCAAGAATGCTCATAGCACCTCTTATTTCTTAGCAAATTCTATCTAGATGACCTAGAAGACATCCCCACACACAAGCTTTTTTCTTGGTATAGCCATTTAAAATGATGTGGTTTTCCCCAACAAAGAATTAGCCATTTTAACATGGACAATTATACAGACTAGAATCACACCCCCACACCACACTAGTCCTGGTATGGTTGAGTTTTCAGGTAATCTACTGGTCTGGATACACTGGTGGGTACAGTCAGTGATCGGTTGATACTCAGGTCCGAAACATGCCCCGTTGAGCTCCAGGAATTTTATCTTGGCAAGTTTCTTTCCTCCATCCTCCTTAAGACTTTGGTACAAGTTTTTACGGTAACTGTAAATCATTTAATTTTCATCTAAAGTAAAAATGAGGGGGCTGGAGAGATGGCTCAGTGGTTAAGTGCACTGGCTGTTCTTCCAGAGGTCCTGAGTTCAAGTCTCAGCATCCACATGGTGGCTCATAGCCATATATAGCAGGATCTGATGCCCTCTCTGGCATAAGGTTGTACATGCAGATAGAGCACTCATATACATTAAATAAATAAATAAGCCTTAAAAAATAAAAAACAAAGTAAAAACGAGGAAAATTAAAGCAAATGACTCTATGGTATTTTGTACACTCACACTGTTGTGGAGCCAACACACCTAGTTTCAAAACATTTCCGTCACGCCAAAGAGACACTACACCACCTCAACCCTTATTCTCCTCTCTCGCCTCCCAAGCCCAGTCCCCAACCCTGGCAGCAACCTAGTTGCTCTTTTTCTCTTGGTTTACTATTTTCACAGAAATAGAACCTGGCTTTCTTCTTTCTGCATGATTTGTGCATCTGTTGACAGCGGAGCTCATCACTACTTGATTCCTTTCCTTTTTCAATAGCGTTCCATTGTATGTGACTAGAACAATCTCTTTTTCCGTTTCCTCAGTGTGGCCTGAGCCAGACTAGCTGGCCTGGGAACTCCTGGGCATTCATCTGTCTCTCCCTCCCCCATCTCACTATAAGAGCCCTGTGACTACAGATGTGCACTACCACATCTGGCTTTCCCTGGGTTCCGGAATTTGAAGTTGGGAGCTCAAGCCTGTCTGGCAAGGACTTTATCCACCGAGCCACCTCCCCAGCACAGCTGGTTTTTTATTCTGGGGAGCAGTCTCCTTCCCCCACTTAACTTATTTCACAGCTAAATTTGCATACATTCTAGCTTCCTCTCTATAGACTGTTAGATATACAGCCGCAGTGGGAAGGAAAACAGATGCCCAGACTTTTGGTCAAACGGTAAACAGGTTCGTTTTCCTTCCCCAACATCTATTTCCTACTTCCGTGGAAACACAGGTGTATCCGTTTTTTCTCCTGGCCGTTAATAAAACACCGGACAAAGGCAACTTAAGGAAGGACGCATTCCTTTTGGCTCCCGTGGGAAGAAGGCATTTCAGGGAGGTGCCCCAGCTCCACCGGCAGGAGCATCAGGTGATAGTGTGTCCGTAGTCAGGAAACGCTCGTGCACAGCTGCCTGCGACCTCCCTTTGCCTTTTCAGCGTGTGTCAAGATGCTACCCCCATTCAGGGTGGCTCTCCCCCTCCTCAGTCAGCCCATTCAGACACACTCAAGAAGTCTACCTCTTTGGTGAGCCTCAATCCAGTCTAGCTGACAATTAAAATTAATCACAATGAGAAAACTGAGGCGGCAAGTTTTTTGGCCCTGG
>CABHPQ010155426.1:0-25000 GCA_902168405.1 Peromyscus aztecus
CCTTCCTTCCTTCCTTCCTTCCTTCCTTCCTTCCTTCCTTCCTTCCTCCCTTCCTTCCTTCAGCTAGGTGCGTTGTCATAGTAACAAGAAGATAGATTTTACGGTGGGAACTCCTTAAAATAAATTCATTACTCTTCTTAAAATACAGAATGAATTGAAATTGTTTTGAAGTCTTCTCATTTTCTTTTTCAATGAATTCAATAAGTTAATTCAAACTTTTCTATTCCCTTATCCTGACACTTTAAAAATAACCTGTCTACATTTTAACTGCTTTAGGGGTTTCATGCCATTAAACAATGATAGCATTTTTAATTTTTTGGTCATAAAACAGACAGGTTTGCAGTTTTTAAAAATTTTTGGGGTGGGGTGGGGCTGAGATAAGGTCTCTCTACATAACCCTAGCTGTCCTGAAACTTGCTATGTTGACCAGGCTAGCCTCAAACTCATATAGAGCTGCCTGCCTCTGCCTCCTGAGTGCTGGGATTTAAAGGTGTTGTACCACTTGGCCTGGCTGTAGTATTTGTTTGTGTATTTATTTATTTATTTATTTATTTATTTATTTATTTATTTATTCATTCTTATGTGTGTGGGTGTTTTGTCTGCATGTATCTCTGTGTACTATGTGCATGCCTGGTGCCTGTGGAGACCAGAAGAGGGTGTTGGTTTCCCTGGGACTAGAGTCACATACAGACAGTTGAGAGCTGCAATATAGTTGCTGGAAATGGAGCCCGGGTCCTCTGAAAGAGCAGCCAGTGTTTTTAACCACTGAGCCATCTCTCCAGTCCCTGATCTGTAGTTTTGATATTTATCCTGCATAAAAATTACGGCATTTATTGTGAACATGGAAATAAATTTCATCTTTATACTAGCTGGTGTTAGGAAAGACAAATTAACCTTCAGGAAACTTCGCCTTTGAAGAAGAAAAATTAAGATGATAGAAGAAAGATTTAAAAACTGTAATCAGTTTCCAAGAGAGAAGGTATAACCTAATTTGAGGTTTTGAAATTGTTCCTAATGATGGGGAGGTATATAGATTTTACAGGCAAACTGCATTGAAGCTACGCAAAGTAATATGCTTCCTTACCATTGAGAATTGTGTGGTATTTTAAAGCATGTCTACAACTTCTTTGACGTAACCCCCTTCAAAACAGTTGAGCCTAAATTACTTCTCCTTGGGAGTTGGCTGTGCTTAGTGATTTGCTCCTAATGAATGCAACGAAGCAGAGATGGAATAGAAGGTCATACAAGGCATTGCAGCTTCTTCTCCATTCTCTTCCTCGGATTGCCTGTTCTGGGAGAATCCAGCTACTACCCTGTAGGACAGTCAAGCAACCCCATGAGACATGGAGACTTACTGCCAGTAGTAACTGAGGAACTGAGGCATCCTCTTAATGGCCTTGTCAATGAGCATTCTTGGGAACGGAAGCTCCAGGCCCAGTAAGACCTTCACATGATTGTATCTCTAGATGATAACTTAATTGGAACCACAAAAGAAATTCTGATTTGCCATCATCAAGCTAATCTGCTCCCAGTTTCCTGGCCTAGACAAAACTGTGATGTGATGATATTGTGTTCCCCAAAATACTGTGCACCCTAATAAACTTATCTGGGGTCAGAGAACAGAACAGCCACTAGATATAGAGGCCAGAAAATGGTGGCACACATGCCTTTAATCCTAGCATTCCAGAGGCAAAAATCATCTGGATCTCTGAGTTCAAAGCCACACTGGAAACAGCCAGGGAAGTGATGGCAGAAAGGTATATAAGGCGTGAGGACCAGGAACTAGAGCTGGTTAAGCTTTTAGGCTTTTGAGCAGCAGTTCAGCTGAGATTCATTCTGGATGAGGACTCAGAGGCTTCCAGTCTGAGGAAACAGGATCAGCTGAGGAATTGGCGAGGTGAGGAAGGTGTGGCTTGTTCTGTTTCTCTGACCATTCAGCGTTCATCCCAATACCTGGCTCCAGGTTTGTTTTTATTAATAAGACTCTTTAAGATTCGTGCTACACTGTGGACCAGTAAGTATTATTTTAAAACACCAAGTTTAGAGAGGGTAGTTTGTTACGCAGCGATAACTAACAAATACAAATTCCTCAAGAATTATCTCCAGAAGTTGAGATGATTGCAAGTGTTTTCACGTGAAAGAGATATAGGGCGTTGTCAGGACTGTCAAAACGGTATTTAGGTCACATTTGCAGAATAATACCACCATATTCAGCAGCAAGTACAGCACCAACCTCTGCTGCTATTGGGATGGGGGAAAATGATGAGACTGCCTTCCTAACCGCGGATTTCAGTGGACTTTGTTAGGTGACTTAGGAAGACTTTGCCTCTATAAATATTGCTGCAGTTCCATCGGGTTCCTCTCTAGGTACAGCGAAGTACCTGAAGACTAAAGTCTTTTTAATCTTTAGCATCAAGCAAAGCACCAGGGAAAGCTCGTCTGCTTTGTTTCTGCCTTTCAGATCACATAAAATGCATTCGGTTGGCAGGAAACCAAACTAAAACAAATTGAAATTTGCCTTCAGGACCATAGTCACGAGGGAAGCAAGGAAATGTTCTTTTTCTTTAACACAGTGCAACACAGTTTGATCCTTCGGGTGTCTGTTAAATTGAACTCGGTGTGAGGCTAGTTATTCCCACTACTGAGGGAAGAGTCGTCCACGTGTCCTCCCCAGTGTCTGTGTCTAAGTCTTTCCAGTCTGGCTGAGTCCTCCCTGAATGGACACAAGGCACCGCTGCTCTCTCGTTCTCTCCTTGACCTACGATCTTCCTCACATACCTAGGAAGACTTAAGGAACCTCTGTGAGTCTGTGGGGGAGTGCTTTCAATGTGAACCTCTTCTTTCACAAGCACTGTCCTATGACTTCTGTCACTCTACCTCCTTTTTTCAGGGAGTCAGGGAGCTCTCCGTGGGTTTCTGCTCCCTGCACTGCAGCCGGGAAATCCTCAGGGTGGTAGCAGGCTGGGTGGGGGGGTGTCACAGGGCTTTGCCTCCCTTGCCTCCTGCTCTCAGGGGACCACTTGTGTCTTCGCTGTTGTTACAGCTGGGGGGATAAATCTGGTCCTTATTGCTCCATCTTGGCCCCTTGTTGCTGGGTTTTTCTTTTTTTCTTCTTTTTTTTAAATCCTGCCTGTATCACCCTGCAGGAAAGCGTTCAAACCAAATACAATATTATTTCCTGAGTTTTCAATAAGCCATTCTACTGTTTGCAAGGCTGACTGCTTCTAGGGGATAAGATACATGGTAATGTCAGCGACTATCATAGGCATCAATTCATCACACGGTTATTTTTCTGTACATATAGCTCTTTGGTCAGTCGTTGAGCAAACAAGGCATTTAACAAGTCTATGGATGGCAGTATTGGCAGAAACAGGACAAACATGACTGTTGGGAAAAATAACCCATACCCAGAGTATACGCTATTTCATTAGGACAATCTGTCTCTCTTGGATGGAAGGCTTTTGATATAGCCAAGCAGCTAACCAAATGCCAGCTTATATGACTACACTGTAGATTCGTTACTAGTTTCTGCTGTTGGAAGAGTGAGTACTCATCCATGGAAGTAGCCAGATCTGCCTTGCTAAGGGAACATCCACTCTCCCTCCACAGCCATCTGCTCATAGGACCACTGAATAGGTACAGGGTGGCTGCAGAAATGGTCTGACTGATAGCCCCAGGACAGCTATACTCATTTAGCATATTTCTAATAGCCTTGTCTGGAATGATTGATCTCTGATTAGCACCTATAATGGGAACACATAACTTTACCCTTTGAGACAGTTCTGAGGGTTTTTATTATCTATTTTCTAGTGCTGTGTAACAACCACAAATGTAATGGTTTGAGATAACATTTATTTTGATAATGAATTTTCCACATAAGCAGGCCACTCAGGGTCAACCGATCTCCACTGCCACTTGGAATAAGTAAAAGCTGAGAGCTGGATTATTCTGAAGGCTCGTTTACTCATGTCTAGAGGTTGGTACTGATACATGCCAGGTCTTCAGCTGGGTCTGAGGCTAGACCATCTGTATGTGGCTTTTTCATATCACTTGGCTTCTTTGCAGCCTGGTTACTAGATGACACAGGTGGGTATTCTGGGAGGACCAGAAGGAAGCTATATTACCCTTTATAGCTTAGAATTCATATGACACTATTCCTTCCATGGATATGGACTTGCCCAGACTGAAGGAGAAAAATGAAAATCTGACACCTCAGTGGAGGATTGTCAATGCTACATTGTAAAGGGTGTGTTGGCATGGTCATCTCTGGAAAATATAACCTGTCTCACCACTCAGGTGGTATCCCCTATTTTTATTAATTTTTCCATCCTTAGTTCTTTCAAGTCCTTGACTGTCTGGCCAGATCATTAGTCTTGCCAGTGGACTGAAGTTCATGTAGACTTCTAGGCATTTCTATTTCCAAAAGAAGATCAGTATTACAGTGCCATTTGTATATACTATTTTCTAGGGCTGTATAACAGCCCCAACTTTAATGCTATGAAGAACAATGAGGCATAGAAATTCAGTGAGCAGAACTTTGATCAGTCTATTTATAGAAGGTGCCTACAGGTTCTGGAAACTTTTAACTGTTAGGTGACTATTGTGGAATGAGAAATATATGGCAATGTCTCGGGATTAAAGCACAGGGAGTATGTTCTGGTTTGGTTTCTGGTGCTGTGATTGAACACCATGATCAAAAGCAACTTGGAGAGGAAAGGGTTTATTTCAGCTTACAGGTTATAGTTCATCATTCAGGAAAGCCAGGGTAGGAACTCAAGGCAGGTGCCTAGAGGCAGAAGCTTGAAGCAAAAAGCCTGGAGCAATGATGCTCATGGGCTTGATCCTCCGCTCACATTCAGCTACCTATCTTATAAAGCCTAGGCCCACCTGACTAAGGATTGTAATGCCCACAGTGGGCTGGATCTCCTACATCAATTATCAATTAAGAAAATGTCCCACAGACATGGCCACAGGCCAATCTGATTGAAACAATTCTTCAGGCAAGATTCCTTCTCAGGTGACTAAAGATTTGTGTCAAGTTGACAGCTAAAGCTGACTATCGAAGAGTGTAAACCACATATTTACGAAAAATTCTAGTGTCTTCATAATGACTTGAGTATTATCACTTTCTCTGAGGATGGAGTTCAGCTGTAAATAACTTTAGGGTGTTTGGGTAGCACATTAGCTCTCTATGGGAAGGCTGGGTCTCATAGACATTTGGGGCCTAATGACTGTAGAATATGTGGTACATTGATTAATGGTTCTTAAACATACCCACCCTGAATCCCCAGACCTGTGGAATGTCACATTATATGGCCGTTGCTTAGGTGATGAAGTTAAGTACTTTGAGATGGGGAATTTTCTTGGAATCTCTGGACAGACCCAATGTAGAAAAAACATTCTTGATAAGCACACAAAAGGATAATCCAGGGGGATAAGCAATATAATGACTGAAACCACAATTAGAATGGTACGTTTTGAAGGAAAAGAACAATTCTAGAAGCTGGAGGGTAGTCACTAAAAACTTGAGAAAGTCTGACTGATTTCAAAGCTTCCAGAAGGATCAGGTCTTCCAACATATTGGCTTTAGCTCAGGAAAACTGATTTCAGACTTCTGACTTCTAGGATAGAAAGGGAGTGGAACTGACTTGTTTTGCAACATGGAATCAATTTGCTGCTGCTGCTGCTGTAACAAGTTACTGTGGATTTAGAGGCTTAGGGTCGCCGAGATCTATTTCTGTTCTGGAGAGCAGAGAACTGAAATCCATGTGACCAGGCTGGAAACGTTTGGAGACCAGGCTAGCAGAGTCTGTTCCTCAGCCCTTCCAGCTTCTGCTGCCTGCTGCCATTCCTCAAGCTGATGGCAGCGTCGCTCCAGTCTCTACCTTGAACTTCAGGTTTATCTGGTTTGTTTTATACATCTTTTGCTCTCTTACCAAGTCGACATCTACCTCTCGTAAATTATCCACTGAAGGACCACCTCGATAATCCAGGGAAAAAACAACAACAACAACCTCAAGATCTCAAACTTAATTACGTCTTCTTCCTATAACTTACATTTACAGCTTAGTCTTTAGGACTTGATATTCTGGGGTGGCCATTCTTCTGCCTACTACAGCCATGGTAATTTGTTATAGGAACAACCAATACAGGTAGGTGGCAAAACCTGACTAGGGCTCATCAGTAACCCAAAAGCTACTTCGCTGAAGAAAAAGAATGATTTTTCAAGGCAGATACAGTTTAATGAAGTGCTAGGATCTTGAGCTATGATTTAAATGTCTCTTTTTGCCAGGCGGTGGTGGTGGTGCATGCCTTTAATCCCTGCATTTGAGAGGTAGAGGCAGGTGGATCTCTGTGAGTTCGAGGCCAGCCTGGTCTACAGAGGGAGATCCAGGACAGGCACCAAAACTACACAGAGAAACCCTGTCTCGAAAAAATAAAATAAAAAATAAATGTCTCTTTTTCCAGATCAGCCATAGATATTTTGGGCTTGACTGGTCTGACACTCTCACACTAAGAACAGTAGGGAATGTCCCTTCCTCTTGACTCCATCCAAAGCATGCTGCGTTGAGGGTCCCTCAGGTAATGGGCAGGAATTGAATAATACAAATATTGCTAAATCCCAGACGTGGCATTGTGCTTTGTCCCTCTGTTTTGCTGGGAAGAGGGACAAAGTGCAACATCTTTGAGGGGAGATATTCTAGCATGTTCCAATGTTTCGGATGCCCAGAAACTTCACTGAATTTATCTGCCCCTATGTGTCTCACAAAGGCGTTCCACTATTGTTGGCCATTTGTTGTATAGTCTTTCAAGCCTTTTTTTTTTCCCATTTCTGTATACACAGATGTTCTGTGTTTATTTACTTCTTACCCAGCTGCTCTTCATCTGTTTTTCCCCCACTATAAAATATACAATGATGGGTTAATAATTCTGACGTCTACATTCTCAACTCCCACCCTCAGAGTCCTCTGTGAATTGAACAAAAGAGGCATTCTGGAGCGAGACTATAACCTGTTGGTAACAGGCAGCCCTTTCCAAGCTCCGTTAAACCAGATGCAAAAAAGAATTTGTTTGGAGTGTGATGGGTGTGGCTTGTCTTTTGTGTGTGTAGATTTGGGAACTTGCAGGTGGGTCTGACTAGTGGATTCTTCTGTTTTTGAGCCAGATGTGTTCCCAAATACAAGTGGCACACATTAACTGTGTGCGTGTTTGCATGAATAAGTTCCTCCTTTTTTAAAAGCCAAGGACTGGAATACTGAAAACACCATCTTCTTCCTTCATTTCAGAAATACAACAAGGTGATATGGGTACTTATCTCTCAAAGTATAATTTTTGAAAGAACGGGATTTTTTTTTTTTTTTTAGAACTGGATATTTTTACAGCTACTCTGGCTTTATTAATTGTGGCCAAACCTTGTTGCTTACAATCTTATCCATGTATGAATTCTGATCTCTTTGAAAGGGATTGGAAAAACAAAACAACATTTAAAAAAATTCTACATCTTACCAGAAAAGATGTTCAGTTTAGATAAAATTGAAGCACATGTCTGCACATTGTCTTTTAGTAGAGGAGCTAGTCCTGGGGCTCAGTGGAGACCTTAGCTTTCCATCACTGTGATAAATTACTGGAGGGAAAGAGTCTATGAGAAGCGAAGATTTGTTCCAGCTCATGATTCCCGGAGTTTCAGCCCATGGCCACTCGAGTCTGTTGCTTTGGGCCTGTGGTAGCACAGTGAAGCACAGGAGGAGCACATGGCAGAGCCACCTTTCCCTTCAGGTGGAGGAGCAAGGGAGCGAGAGAGAAGGGAAGGGGCTGAGGTCCTAATATTCCTTTCAAAGTGCTGATGGAAAACACAGTCCTCACCTCAAAGGCAATAAGATGGTTTGTTTGAGATGAATATGAGTGACCATGGCTCACAAGGGCACAGACCAGCCTGTAAACTGGGTTTCTTACACTAGATCCCATTGCTTAAAGATTCCATTATCTCCCAGTAATTACCCCAGGCTAGCAACCAAATCTTTCACAAATGGGTCTTTGGGGACATTTACCACCCGAACTATAACAGACTCTTTGAAGCTGGGACCACACAAGATACAGGGGAAAGCATTTCATTTATAGGTAGCATAACTAAATGTTATAAAGACGCTATGAAGTTTGGAAGTAGAATTTCAAGGTGATTTTCTTTGCCTCTATAGGAACTAGAGAAGTAGTACACACACACACACACACACACACACACACACACACACATTTTGATAGTAACAAAACCTTAAAAAATTAAAGCAAGAATCATACAATAAAATATTACCCAGATATCATAAAAGACAATTCTAATACCTGTGGCAACATAGAGAAAACTTGAAATGGTAATAAGTGAAGGAGTCTATGTATCACACATATATGGCTTTATCTATGTGAGATGTTCAGAATAAGAGAATCCAGAGAGAGAAAGTGGATTTATGGTTGTAAGTGGATTTGTTGTAAAGGTTGGTGGAGAGAGAACAGGGCAGTCCTCAGGATCATGGGGTTTCTTCTAGGGAATGAAAATATTCTGGAGTTAGGTAATGCTAAGGATGTATAACTGACTATGCTAAAAGTGACTGGGTTTACGATTTAGAAGGTGGAATGATGTACTATGTGGAAGATTTCTCTGGAACTATTGTATAAAAATATGAAGCAAAATATGCAAATAATTTTCCTGATGAAACAGTTCTCCAACTTTTAGCTGGATACAACAATTTTCTCAAACTTTTGAAAGACAGACAGAGGTAATAACACTACAAGTGGGTTTTGATTTTTTAAAATCATGGTCATTTAATATGATGTATAACCCAACCAAAATCAAAGGCTCTTATCACCAACAAAATCTAGGATTTGTCCTGAATTTATTCAAGAGAGATGAAAAACCTGACACTATAATGTTTAAGGAAAAGAACTGTCTTTGATCTAGCTTCCAGATTTGTGAGAAAAAATATATTTCTGTTGTCTAAACTGTCCAGGCTTGTTGTAGAGTATTATTTTAAGGTGCGTTACTTTTGCTTATGTTGCATTTGTTTAACTCTGTGAAGCTGTGTTACTGTGCCTGTCTAAAACACCTGATGGTCTAATAAAGAACTGACCGGCCAATAGCAAGGCAGGACAAAGGATAGGCAGGGCTGGCAGGCAGAGAGAATATACAGAAGGAAAAATCTGGGAGGAAAAAAGGAGAGGAGGAGGACTCCAGGGGCCAGGCACCCAACTACACAGCAAACCACAGGGTAAGAGTGAGATACAGAAGTAAGAGAAGGGGAAAACCAGAGGCAAAAAGTAGATGGGATAATTTTTTTTTTTTTTGGTTTTTCGAGACAGGGTTTCTCTGTGTAGCTTTGCGCCTTTCCTGGAGCTCACTTGGTAGCCCAGGCTGGCCTCAAACTCACAGAGATCCACCTGGCTCTGCCTCCCGAGTGCTGGGATTAAAGGCGTGTGCCACCAACGCCCGGCTGGGATAATTTAAGATAAGAAAAGCATGGCAAGCAACAAGCCAAACCAAGGCCAGGCATTCGTAATTAGAATAAGCTTCCGTGTGTGATTTATTTGGAAGCTGGGTGGCAGGCCCCCCAAAAGAGCAAAAACAACCAACAACACAGGCTATAGTTCCTTGTTACAGTAGCCATCGTGAGCTAAAGCTCCTTCCTCTCTTGTAGTTTCTGTTCCTAGTAGAATGCATTTCCAAAAAATACCCTAGGTACTTAGTAATTATTATTAATTGATATCTTGAAAAAGAACTGAGATTTATTGGGTATAGCTGAACAATCTAATTGCAGGTGGCATGGGAGAGAAAATTGCTTTACTTGGAATCTTCTCTCAGTTATAGAGTTACCACTTTCTCATTTGGGAGCAAATTTCAAATTAATGTAATAGTTAAACAGACACACACCTTTAAAAATGTAAGCAATTGTACCTACAAGTGCACTGAATCAGTATTGTTCAGGAAGGTTTCAAAGGAGCCAAAACTTAGTAGCCAGCTCAATTAGATGCAAAGAAACCCCTTCCTGAATCAGAGGAGTGGAATCCAGGGTAAAAGTCATGGGATTTCTTTACTACCTTATCTCACGTAGTTTGCCTGGTGCAAACTGTTGCCTCCGTAACCTGTTAGCCTGTGTGGCCTGAGGGATAGCTACAGGTTTGTGAACTGTTACCAGTTATCCCGAAGAGTAGATAAGAACTTGTTCCAGCGTGTAAATCAACTTTATCACTATTCAGACTGCTTAGTGTAGTTCAGTTTAGTTTACTTTTTTAGTTCTGTGTGTGCGCCTGCGCACGTGCACACGAGCACGCATGTGAAGATTTCTAGGTGAAGGAGGCAATGTGTTGTTTTATATTCTGGTATAATCTCCTTATCTCACTGTGGATTGACAGTAAGATAGATCACTTGCTTAGGTATAATCCGTCTGTGTGGGATACCTGCCCGTGAGTGCCTGCCTTCTGCAGAGCCCTTATCTGTCAATCCAATTGAAACCATATTTATGTTAGAAGTTAGGGGAAGGGAGAATAATATGACCAAAGTATATTGTGAGAAATTAAGAAATAAAGATAAAGTAAAATAAGAAAAAAATCTAATTTATATTGGATGCCAATTATGATGATATTCACACAAGAAACTGGCCACATGTCTGAAATTCCCTGGGTGATAAATTCATTCCTTTATATTTGTCCAGGAAATGTTCAATATCTCTCTCTCCCTCCCTCCCTCCCTCTCTCTCTCTCTCTCTCTCCTTTCCTCCTCCCCTCCCTCCCTCCATTTTCCACCTACCAAAGGAGATAGCTCAATCAATAAAGTGCTTGCCCGGCAAGTATGAATTTGATTCCAAGCATCCACATAAAAAGTTGAGCATGATACTGTATGCCTGTAATTCCAGTGCTGGGAGAGGGGCAGAGACAGGATGATTCCTGCCCGGGGCTGGCTGGCCAGCCAACCTAGCCATGAGCCCTAGGTCCCAGAGAAAGACCTTGTCTCAAAACAGAAAGTGGACAGCTCCTGAGGAAGAGCACCTGAAGTTGACCTCTGGTCTACACTGGCACCTGCACACACACATATACACACACACACACACACACACACACACACACACACACGCACGCACGCACGCACGCACATGCATGCACACACACACAAATATGTTTGTATATACACACACACACACACACACACACACACACACACACACACACACATAATTATAATAAAAAGTTCCCTCGAGTTTTAGCCTATGAAATAAGTTGTCTTACCATGCCCTCTCTGTGGTGAAAGTAACGAGTGTTATGTGGATGAGTGTTTTGTCTGCAAGTATGTCTGTGCCCATGGAGGCCAGAAGAGGGTGCAGATCCCTTGGAACTGGAGTCACAGACAGCTGTGAGCTGTCATGCTGGTACTGGGAACTGAACCCAGATCCTCTGCAAGAGCCGTGAGTGCTCTTGACCACTGTGTCGTCTCTCCAGCTCTGAAAGTGATGATTATTAATACTTAGGCTACATTTGGTTGTCAGTGATGGGACATGATGTAGTAGCATCTTCAGCAATGATGGTGTTTGATATTCTTTCCCCCCCACCTCCCCGAGACAGGGTTTCTCTGTGTAGCTTTACACCTTTCCTGGAAATCACTTGGTAGCCCAGGCTGGCCTCAAACTCACAGAGATCCACCTGCCTCTGCCTCCCGAGTGCTGGGATTAAAGGCGTGTGGCACCAACGCCTGGCTGGTGTTTGATATTCTTATCTACTAGAAAGTTTGGAGTAAAACAGTTCTAAGCTTGAAAACAGGTTGACATCTTTCTGCAGCCATGATGTTTCTGTTTCTACCCTGGGGGTTTCCAGTTCCAGCACTTCATCAGCTTTGGTATTTTCCCATCAAGAAACATGGATTTCCCCCACTCTCTGGAATCTGAGCTGCCCAGGGACTTGTTTGGATAAGAGGAACATGACAGAGGCAACATGGAAACCACAGAGGTTGGCTCTTGTGCAGTTTCTGATGCTCGCTGGCAGAGGGAGATTCAGTTTTCTCCGATGGAGTCCCACTGGCTATAACAACCACACTCCAGAGCAGGGCCTGTGCCCAGGAACAGTTGGTCAGGAAGAACAAACTCAATGCTATTTTTGTGGAGTTTTTGTTTTGTTTTTAGCATTTTTTGTCTTATTGGTCTTTTACCTATTTGTTTTGATTTTTGGTTTTGTGGTTTTATGGGTGGGAGTTGTTTCTTGGATTCTTTTTGTTGCTTCTTTCTTTCTTTCTTTCTTTCTATCTTTCTTTCTTTCTTTCTTTCTTTCTTTCTTTCTTTCTTTCTTTCTCCTTCCTTCCTTCCTCCCTTCCTCCCTTCCTCCTTCTCTCCCTCCATCTCTCTCTCTCTCTCTCTCTCTCTCTCTCTCTCTCTCTCTCTCTCTCCTTTCTTTCTTTTGAGAGATAGAAAGAACATAAAGTTGGGTGGGTAGAGAGGTGGAGAGAATCTTGAAGGAGTAGAGGGAGGGGAAAACATGATCAAAATACATCATATGGAAAAAAAGAGTGATGTGCAGCTTCTGATTTTGTTTGCAACCCTATAGTCATGAACAGAGGACCACACAGAGAACTAAATCCCTAACTGACAGCCACATCTGAGCTCCCAGCTATCAGCCCACACCTGCCAACTTCCTGGATGATGCTGTGTGTCTTCCGGCTCTCCTAGTCCTCTGGATGACATCACACAGAGTGAGGAGGACTCCTAATCCATCCACAGACTCATAAGAAACAAGGAAGTCATTGTCTGAGTTTGTTGTGTGGCTTGTTATGTGACAGTCCGTAACTAAACAGCTAGGAATAGATGATTTTCTCTTCTTTCAATGTAAGGAGGGACTTATAGATGTCAACTGAAGAACCATTCTGATCTAATTTAAGTTGTGCATACTTTGCAAAGGGAGGCGAGATGTTACTTAAAATAAGCTACCGTTCTTCACCAGTAGATTTCTATTTCTGAGATGGGAAGGGTAGGGAATTTGATATAAATAGTTCTCCGTAGTCATCTGAAATTGTGTGGTTCTGGAATGTTCCTCCTTGGCCCACAATGAAGCTCACATTCCCCGGAGCAGTCCTAGATTATTATTTCCATGCAACTGTGAAGCAACAGAACTTGATGGTGGCAAAGCTAAAGCTTGCCCATCATACTTCAGTTTCTCAGCCTTATTCCCCAGGCCACTTGACTTCCCAAGAGATGTTTTCCAACTTCTGGCCAGATTGGTAATTACCTTTGTTGTCCTAGGCTTCCCAGGAAAGACAGGCTGCTTGGATCCGGCTGTCTTTTCTCCTTTATCTACATGTACTCGATCTTCATCTGTCTACTTCTAAAGCAGCACATTTGCACAGTCAATAGTCACCAGCAAGTTCACAATGTCTAAATCTGAGTACGATAGTTTACAAGAAGATGGGTGCAGGAGACTCAGGAGTTCAAGGTCAACTACACAAGCAGTTTGAGGGCAGCCTGTGTTACAGGAGACCCTATCTCAAGGGAAAATTCTGCAAGGTCTATATACCTTGCCATTATCATTCATTCTGGTTAAAACAAATGAGTCTAGAGCTTGCACTTTCCACAATTTATAGAACTGTTTGTGTTAGTCTGGGTATCTTAGCATTCTTTAATCTTTTCTGTGTGTGCGTTCTGGATATTGTCCTCCAGATGCATTAGCACTTATTTATATACACCAATCTCAAACATCCAGTTCTATCAATTTAGAGGGTAACAAATTAACTCCCCCCAAAGGGCTGATTTTTTACATGTTTGTTTTCCAAATTTTCCTTTTGAGACAGTTCGACAATCTCAAGAGAGACAATTCTTGTCTTTTGAGGAAGGGTGCGGCTCTTTCCTCAGCCACACCAGGAAAACCAGTTTGGATTGGCTGGCGTCAATCTTATTAGAAGATTCAGAAATTCCATATCTTAGCAAGAGCTGTGTTCCATAAAGTATTTGGAAAACTAGCAAGGGAGGGGTGGGGGTGGTAGACTCAGACAAATGGGACGGGATATATAGATCCTGAAACAGGGCTGGAGAAATCTTCTTTATTCACGTAAGACCAAATGTGTATTTACTGAAAACAACACATGGAGAGGACGGGGAACTGGAACTTTCTTTGTTAAGCTAAAGCTTGGAAAATATTGCAATTGAAGATCCACCTGGTGTATTCAAAGCAGATTCTAGAAGCCCACTGAGCAGCAAAGACTTGCTCGTCTGTGGATGTCAGGCTGCTCCTAGGAGCATTAATGGGACCCAAAGCAAGTCACAATTTGGCCTCATGTGTGGACTCTCTCTCCCCCTCTCCCTCCTCCTCTTTCCCAGTTTTAATGCATAGGTTGATAGACTGGATGATGACACCAAATCTGTCCCTATTCTAATTCCAGAACCTTGCTGGACAAAAGGAACTTCACAGAGGTGGTTAAGGCTCTTGAGGTGGGGAGGTCATCCGTGTAGGTCATGAACTCAGTCACAAGTGTTCTTACAAGAGGATAGCATGGAGAGACTTGACATAGAAAAAGGAAGAGAAGCCAATGTAGCCATGAACTCCGAAACTAAAGTGGTGCAACCACAAGCCAAGACATGTTGGTAGCTCTCAGAAACTAGAAGAGTCAGTAACAGTTTGGAGGGATTATAGTCCTGCTGATACCTTGTTCTCTTCCAGTGAAACTCTTTTTGGACTTAGAGCCTCAAGATCTGTGAACAAATTATGTGCCCTGTGGTTTTGGGCTGCCAAGTTTGTGGTAACTTATTACAGTAGCACCAGGAAACAAAAATATACAGTGAAATGCCATCTTAGGTATCAGAATGTAATGTAAAATTTAAATATAGAGAAACTAATTCCAGGCAATCACTAAAGAATGTACCACAGAACTAGGAGTGGAGGGAGGAGACAGGATGACCAAGAGTTCGTGGTCATCCTCAACTACATAGTAAATTGGAAGCTAGCCTGGGCTACTCAAGATCATGTCTCAGAAAACAATGAGCAAACAATGCACTGCACTGGAGAACACCGAAAGGCAGTATTGCATCTTCAGTTGAGATGAAAGACGAAGGAGTCAGTTTGGGCTTGTAGACCAGGTGGTAGGAGCAAGTCTTGCTCAAATCATTAGCCCCCTTTGTAGACAAACTTGTGAACAAAGTCCAGCTGAGAGGATTGCAGAGCCGTCCCTCTCGTCTCACTGAGGGGAGAGACACACAAAATGGCTGTGGTTCATACTGCCCTTTTAGAATGTTCCCCAAGTCAGGAAGGCTGGACCTGCATGGGCTGAAGAAGAACAGCTAGCGGGCGCATTGACTCACCACGTCCCCGATCCTTTTTTTAAAACAGCTTTACAGACTGGCTAAAATCTATTAGCTGGGGTGCAGAGACATTAGGTAAGGTCACAGAGTGATAGAACTGGGATGTAAATTCAGGCTAACCCCTATGGAATGTGTCCCCTCAAAGGCTCATGCTCTCAGGGTGGTGGTATGTGGACACGCTGTAGCACCCTAAGGGAGTGAGGTCTAGAAGCAGGTTCTTAACTCCTGGGGGGAGGGGGTACTTTCAGAGAAAAGTTCTTCAGTTCTGAGGTGGTTGTATATAAGGAGTAATCTGTCTTTATCCAGCTGCTTTTGCTTCATGGCTTAAGATGTGACTTGTTCCAAGACACATTATGTCTCTGTCCTCTAGTATTCACCAATGGTGACCCAGTTTGGGCAGTGGCCCAGTTCAGGGGCAGCTCTCACCTTAGAGCCTGTACTATGTCACCTGAGATACACAAAACCCAGTCTGAGAAAGCTGAAACGTAAAACAAAAAGACACGAACAGATTATTGCAAGATATTGACCAATATGGAGATACTGCTTTCTCACACTTGTTCCCTTTGGCGGTTCGGTCACATGGTAACCACTTGCTTTGTCTCTGGCTGTTGAAATCAGTGTGAAAACCCTGGAATTTCTTGATATCCCTGTATTTAGCAGCATAAGGTATCAGGTGCATAAACAAAGCTGTCTTTTGTAAATCAGAAAGATCTGTTTGCTGCTGGAGAAGTTTGTGAACTGATGTTGGGTGGGAAATTGGGACACGGGTGATAAATATATAATAGTTATAATGAATAAAATTATATATTCTATTGCGTTGTTTCTATGGTGAGGCAGTGAGAATAATGCATTTTCTTCTTCATACTTTTAGAAGTCTTAGGACAACTAGTCCATACTTCAGAAATAAAAATACTCCAAGTTTTCTCACATTTATGCAGTGAGATGCATTTTACTTTACTCTTATTTTTTAAAGATTTATTCATGTATTTTATGTATATGAGTGCTCTGCCTTCATGCACACCAGAAGAAGGAATCTGATCCCATTACAGATGGTTGTGAGTCACTATGTGGTTGCTGAGAATTGAACTCTGGAAGAGCAGTCAAGTGCTCTTAACCGCTGAGCCATCTCTCCAGCTCTTACTTTATTTTTTTCAAAGTGCATCTTGTTATGCCATGTTCAGTTGTTATTCCTGGGAGGCCTACTCTTTTCTGAAGGGTAACAGAGGAGCAGTGGATTTGAGGGAGAGAAGAGGTGTGTGTGGGGGAACTGGGAGGAGCCGAGGGAGGGTAGGCTATGGTTGGGATGTATCATATAAGAGAAGAATACATTTAAAAAAGTGGACTGTGGTGTAATTCAGTCAGTAGAGTACATGCCTACAACATACAGAGCCCTGAATTCAATCCCACACTATGAAAATCAGGCATGGTGATACACACCAGTAACTTCAATACTCTGGAAGTGGAGACGGGAGATTGGAAGTTCAATGTCATACTTTGTTACATACCAAGTTCTCAGCTAACCTGGGTTAGGTGATGCCCTATCTAAAATGAATATTTTGTGTGTGTGTGTGTGTGTGTGTGTGTGTGTGTGTGTGTGTACATTCTCTCCCTTAATTCAGAGTTATATCTCACAAGTCTAGCGTTTCAGGCCTTTCATCTCAGGTTTAATAGTGATGGAGGTAAAAATGTGGGTTTAACTTAAAAATCTGTGGATCCCTTATGGGCATGCTTTTCTGAACGGAAGCTTCCTTCTGCTCCATATAGACTTCTCTACTTTCCATTTGGTTCTTAGTAACTCTTCCTTGTCTTTGCTTTTAGCTGTCAGGTGTTCTTCTAGTCTCTAAACATCGGCGTTCACCATCAGTCTGATGCTCTTAAATTAACACATACTCTATTTTCGGATTTTGCTTCCGGCTGCCTGTGTGGACATCTAGGCTAATCGTTTCTGCATCCCTTTTTCCTTCTGTTTCGCCCCTTTTCTTTGAACTATCTATTGTAATTTGTCTTTCATGCAATGCATTTGAGATCATTTTTCTAACTCCGGGACATTTCTTAGGCTCGGGAAAATGGCTGCAATCTTATCCACTCTCCGAGAACTCTCTGACTAGAAGAGCTGTTGAGTTGAACTCACAGCTAAAGATGCTGTAAAATTTTGTCTGCATCAGTTAAAGAACCAGACTGTAACCTACTAGCCACCCCTATTCAGACCTCGGAATAACAGTGGTACTGTGATGGAGTTGACCCATTATCACTCAGTGACTGCACAGGGGTTTTAAAAAAGAGTGACTTGACATTGGCACCCAGTTTGGTCATAAGGTGTGCTGAGGGGCTCCAGAATGATTCCATAGCTCTAAACTCACCCTCATCATCCCTGTATGTTCCACTTGTCTCACCGGTGGTTGGAAAAACTGGAAGCTCCTTTTAATCCAGACGACCTAGTCATTACTGTTTCTCTTTACAGAACCTTTTTTTTTTTTTCTTAGTGGTTTCTTCTTCTTTCTTTGCTGCAACCACACTCTGGCTTTCTCCTAAAGGACTCATTTTGCCCTGTTGCTTGGGTTTATAAAGAAGGGTGGTACAGTTCCGTGTAGCCGCTGCCCTGTCTAGATTCCTTTCACATCTCTACTGCTCTGTGTTGGCCACTGACACCACCATGCCCTTCTGAGATGTTCCCTGTGTCCTGGTCCCTAAGCCAGCTTCAGGGCATCACCTGGACTTTCCTTGTTGCTCTCACCAAATACGTGGCAAGGAGCAACTTAAGGGCAGAAGAACTTATTTTGGCTCATCTTTATGAGTTAAGTTCAGCATGGTGGGGAAGGCATGAGGTAGCTCATTACAATGTATCCTCGATCGAGGTGGCTCATCACAATGTATCCTCGATCAAGAAGCAGAGGGGAGGCGGGAGGTTGAGCCACGGTGTCAAACTTTAAAGCCTTCCCCTGGTGACTCAGTAGGGCTCTGTCTCCTAAGTCTCCGCAGACTTCCTACACGGCTCTACCCACTGGGGACCAAGTTCAAGCACATGAGTCTGTCAGATTGCTTCACATTCAAACCACCTAGGAAGCTGCTGTAAATGCAAATTCTCGGACGCTACTGTAGATTTCTGAGTCAGAAACTTAGGATCAGTATCTGTATCTCTGAGGTCCATGCTAGACCTTGGGAGGGTACGTCTTCCTTTCAGGGACAGCCTGAAGCCATTGGTTGGTTCATTCAATGGCTATGGAAATCTGCTCATTCCTTCCCTTAATAGGGGATAACTGTGATGGTGTTTGGGCTCTAGACTAACCTCTTATCTTGGCCAAATTTCTCCCTTGCTCTACTACCGTAAGAGATGTCATAGATTGAGTGACACCACCACCACCACCCCCACACCCCGCCCCAAATATGTTGCTACGTACTTGGAATGCATTGTAATTGGGAACTAGGGTTCTTGCAGATAGAATTAGTTAAGAGGAGGTTGTACTGGAGTCAAGTGGTTCTCTACTACAGTATGACTGGTGCCTTTGTATGATTCAGAGGAACACAGAAAGTGCCACATACGATGGCAGTAGAGATCAGAGTGCCGCATCTACAGGTCATGGAACTACAAAGATTGTTGGCCAGTTCTGGAAGCCAGGAGAGAGGCATGGGCGGATTCTCCATCAGTGCGTGCCCTCAGAAGGAACCAATCGTGTAGACACTTTGATTTAACAGAGAAGCTGAGAACATTTTCATATTTCAAGCTATTCAGTTTATGGTACTTTCTTACGGCAGCTGTGGGAAATGAGTTGAAAGGCTTTTGCCTCGTCACATTCCCTCACTCTCTCTATTGCACATACAGGATCCTTGCCTCAGGCTCTGCTACTAGGGACCTTAACCTGAGATAGTAAGAACTGTCCTGATTCCTCACTGAGCCGTCTACCCTGTTATACCAGCTGGCTCCTCTGAATAGAGTCCCTTTCAGCTAGGCCGCCTTTCCGAGCTGACCGCTGTTGTAACAGTGGTGCAAACCAGTTGAATCCAGCAGGAAGAGCTCAGGCCATCTCCTGACTGATTTCCTATTTCAGCAGACTCAAGCATTCAATTGTAAGCCCTACTCTGCCCTCTGCTATTGTTGCTTCTCATAGCTTTTCTAGTCATGTGTGGCTAACAGAGATGTTTCGTTCTAGGGCATTAAAAAGCCGGATATTTGCATCTGTCATTCTGTTCAAAGCTGGCCTCTGACTCTGAAGATGCTGAGGGATGGTGGTCTAGAAAACAGTGAGGTATTTTCTTATCCTCTGCCTCCTCCCCAGCTCTCTCTCTGCTGCCTCTGCCTCTGTTGAGGCAAGCTGAAGAGGGACTATCTGTAAGTTGGGATGGGGACATTTCTGTGTGTGGGCTGCTCTGTGCATTATAGGATCTGTAACAGTACCCTTAACTTTTACCCACCACATTTCAGTATCAGTCCTCCCCCACCCCCACACCTTGTCTATAACAACAAAAAGTGTCTGAATGTTTCCTGTGTGCCTGGGGACGGACAATTCTTAAATCGTCAGTGCAGATATTGGCTAGTCATCAGGGACCACCATCCAAACAATCTCTCACTGATTGTTTCTTTGTAAAGAACTTTTGTGGGTTCTCAGAGACGCCCCCACTACTCAGTAGAGCTCCTACTGCACACTGTCATCAGAATTCACCTTCTGATGACCTCCTAACACTCTCAGCTCTGACTGACACTTCCATTCCTAACCCCAGCAAACAGTTCTTTTAGATGGAGTCCACTGAAGAAGTCTCACTCCCGGCTACCTCTGCAGGACAGCTTGGCCCTAAATAACCCCCCTGCCAGCTTCTGTCTTCCCCGTGCCATGGCAGATATGGTTTCGAACAATCGTTACTAACAGAAGTCTCAGGGTGGGAATTGGGCACTATGCTTAGTCACTGTTCACTTCTGATGGAAAGCAATAGGTACCTCCTGGGATTTCTCTCCACACTTCACTCAGGTCCTGTTTTCATTTCTTACTGCTATGTTAACCAGTCTCCATAAGCTTAGTGGCCCAAACATTTATTTGCAGTTTTGTGGATCAAGGGTCCTTGAGTGGAGTTCATGAAAACCTCTGCTAAAGGTTTCAAATTGAGAGTCCAAGATGTGGGGTCCTCTTTCATGCTCCTTCCTTGTTGGCAAAATTTATTTCCTTTGAAATGAATGTTCCCATCTGAGGTCCCCACTTCCTTGTTGGTCATTGGATGGGAACCATTCTCAGCTTCCAGAGGTCACCCACAGTTCCTTGCTGTGTGAGCCTTCATAGATAGTTCACAACACGGCTGTTTGCTTTCTCCAAGAGAAGCAAGCATGTATCTCGTAGATTAGACACGATTTGACGTGCTCATTTGACTGGGGGAGGGGGGACCCACCTATATTCCCTTTGATGGAATGACTGATCACTTCATCCTATCTGCAAGAATACTTTCTGTCATATAATACATCACAGGAACGGCATTCTATCATAGCTGTGTGTTTCACCTACATGCAAGGGAAGAGGATTCTATAAGGAAAGGGTGTGGGTTATTGAAAGGGCCATCTTAGAATTCTGCCAATTACAGCCCTCATGAGAGTCCCTCATTCTGCATGAAGGTAGTGACTGTCAATCTCCTTTCTCCCCTAGAAAAGTGATGAGAAATGAAATCCCCAGCCCACTTCCACTCCAAGAATGACAACTTTTCCTTTTTAAAGAAACTTTCTTTGAAAAGAAAGAGTCTTTATTTTTGTGGCCTAGAGATGGGCAGTGGATGGAGGGCTACAGAATTGGGTTTTGCCCATCTCTTGACAAGTCCTGGATATGAATTCAACTCTCTTTCTGTTTGAATCTGCAAACATTTATTTATTTACTTATGTGGTGGCTTAAACGAGAATGACCCCCATAGGCTCATATGTTTGACTACTGGGTCCCCAGTTGGTGGAACTGGTTGAAAAGGATTAGGAGGTGTGGCTTTGTTGGAGGAGGTGTGTCACTGGGATGGCCTTTGAGGGTTCAAAAGACTCTTGTGATTCCCAGTGCTCTCTGCTTCAAGGTTGTGGATCAAGACGTGAGTCCTCAGCTGTTGCATTACTCCATCATAATGGATTCTAGCCCTTTGGAGCCCTGAGCTAAATTTAACTCTTTCTTTCATAAGTTGCCTTGATCGTGGTGTTTTATCACAGCAATAGAAAAGTAAGACAATTTACTTTTTAATTTTTGAAACAGGTTCTCACTAAGCGTCAATCTGCCTTCCTTGTGCTGTGACTAAAGGTTGTGAGCCACCATGTTTGGCCAGAGTCTGCAAATATTTATAACCTATTATTCATAAACTAGGATCTCAGGTGAAACTCAGGGAAAAGGAAATATCACTTAATAATCTATTAAATCTCAGTATCCTGATCTCTTGAATCCACTAATATCTACAACACTTGGTTTAAAGTTACCTCTTCCTCCCACGCTAAGTTGTAGTGGAGAAAGTCACACAGTGATCAGATAGCTCCCCAACCCCTTCACAACTGATCACCTCAGCTGGCCCTTAGCTCTGCCCGAATATTCTTCCCCAATCTCTTGGTCTGATTACTCTCCCTTCCTTGAAGTTTCAGAACTCCACTCTCCACACCTCCCATTTCCTCTTGACATAAGTCTTGAGGACCTACTGCATGTTAGGGTCTATATAGCTCTGTTCTAGAGATCCAAAGATCTATGAAATCATCCCATTCCCTCAAGGATATCACAGGTATGGGGTGAGGAGACTGACATGTAACAGATAATTATATGTGATATAGGAAGGGCAGCAGCGTGGGTCTGTGTGTACAGAACTGTTAGAACACTGAGGGAGGGAATTAAGACTTCCCAGTTGTTCCCACCGTGGTTTTGAGTTGCCCTCATAGACAATATTGTTAAGTTGTATTATACAAATTACCATTCAATGAGATGGTTTCAGTTTAATGTGAACATATTCACCCCTATATTACTCTAAATCCTGTGGAAGACGGGGTGATTTCCCAGGGTAACTAGTTATTTCCAAGCTTCATTGCTCTGTGACTTCATGTGGTTTATGACTTTGTGCTCCATTTGGAAATCCAATATTATGACAGAGTATGTATGTGAGAGATCCTGTTCTGATTTTTTTTTTTTTTTGGTTTTTCGAGACAGGGTTTCTCTGTGTAGCTTTGTGCCTTTCCTGGACCTCACTTGGTAGTCCAGGCTAGCCTTGAACTCACAGAGATCCGCCTGGCTCTGCCTCCCGAGTGCTGGGATTAAAGGCGTGCGCCACCACCGCCCGGCAAAACTTTTTTTTTTTTTTTCAGATGTATGGATCAGGCAGACTTGGGGACTTGAACCTGGGACCTCTGGAAGCACAGGCAGCGCTCCTAACCTCTGAGCCACCGCTCAGGTTCCTGATTTTTTTTAATTAAATTATATTTATCTGGGAAGGGAGCATGTGCATATCACAGTGTGTGTGTGTGTGTGTGTGTGTGTGTGTGTGTGTGTGTGTGTGTGTGTGTGTGTTAGAGAACAACTTGTGGGAGTGGGTTCTCTACTTCTACCATGTGGGTTCCAGATCTCAGGTCACCAAGCATGGCAGCAAATGCCTTTACTGACTAAACCATTGTGCCAACCCCCCACTTCTGTTTTTAAACTACAAATATTTATTGAGAAGTTAACTGAATTACAAGTGTCACAGAGGTATTCAATTAATCATACTGTGGTTACCACATTAATCTTAACCATGACCCTATGCTATCTGAAGTTACTCATCTTGTGTCTGGAAAATAATAAGTTGGAGGTCACTTGTGAACCCTCAGAGTCAATATATTTGGAAGAAGTCACAAGCCATCTGTTCAGTGAAATCCAGCTGAAGTGCTCTGTGGTTCAATCACTGTTGTCATTTGGTACAAATTTCTCCTCAAATCTGCATTTTCCCCAGCTTTTAAAATTATAATTATTAATGCATATTAATTATGCAAAGTAATGGCCTCCCCTGTGACATTTCCATACATGTATGTATCATAGTTTTATCATGTCCACCCTCTTTCCTCCTCTCTTTTTCCCTCCTCCCTTCCCTCTCATTCCTCTGCTAACTCCTCCTGATGGTCTCTTCTCCTTCCTTAGTAGTCCCTCTTCTCCTTTTAGGTGTTCTTTCTTTATTTCACATATGAGACAAAATAGGAAATCCTTACATGAGATCCTCATACTTCACATGCCCCGCCCCGACAAGGCACCTCATTTCAAGTATCAGATACTTTCATCCTCAGCCCTAGCACAGACCTCTCATCTCCACCAATTGCTGTGGATGATTGATTGATTGATAAATAAAACACTGATTGGCCAGTAGCCAGGCAGGAAGAGAATTGAGAGAACAGGAAGGCAGAGAGGAGGAGACACCAGCCTACCGTCCAGGGAGCAGCATGTAAAGGCAGCAGGTAAAGCCACGGAACACGTGGCAACGTATAGATGAACAGAAATGGGCTGAGTATAAGAGTAAGAGCTAGACAATGGAAGGCCTGAGCTAATGGCCGAGCAGTTTAAATAATATAAGCGTCTGTATGTTTATAAGTGGGCTACGGGACTGCAGGGACTTGGCGGGACCTGGGAGAGAAAAACTAAAGCTACAACCAATGGACTCCAGTGGGTTAATATCCACCTATGGACAACCTGAGGGTGTGTGGAGGGGTTAGTGCCGGAGAATCAGAGGGTAGGAACCTTCCAAACAACCCCGCCACTTCTACTCCAAAAAGACGCGGCGGTTGAAGTGACTTCAATAGCAGTCAACAGTGGCTCCTACCATACTGAACCTGTGCCTGTTCTCCTTACTTCCCTGTCCCATCCCATCACCGCTCTCCCCTGGGGGTTACACTTCCTAGTTAAACAGTATCGCCTTCTGCCCTCCGCCTGGCTTTCTGAGGAACCTCGGCAAAGACACTGTGTATATTTAATTAAGATACGGTTAGATGAATAGGCTCCGAGGTCAGAGAAATGAGGTTTCCATCCTAGTCAGTTAGTTACTTAATCTCTTCATGCCTCAGTTTTATGGTCCGTGAACAGTGGAATAATGTCTACTTGAAGGTGGTGTTATGAGCATTGAGATTTAAGTAGCTCCGGGTATGTTATCCAATCAAGTGTCAGCTGTCATTATTATTGCCAGGCTGGTGAAGAATAAATATCCCTGGAGATTAAGACAGTGATGGTGGTGACGGACTTCCAGCAGCACCTTGTCCCTTTCCCAGTGCCACATGTCACAGTGAGTCCGCATCAACCCCTGGAGTAGGTGGATAGACCTTTCACCCTTGCCTTAACGGCAACTTTTAGCGATCTTGATTTGCAGAGCTTCCTGAGAAGGCAGACATAAAAAAGGATGTGAGTAACTGGCACCCACGTGGCAGCTCTGGGTGCTACGGAGGAGAAAGGCGGAGCTGGCTACCCTCCGTGGCCCTAGTGTGTAGCTACTGATTTCTGCTGTTCACCACCCCTGGGGCTTGGGCCAGTCACAAGTTCCTTCATGGTCTCCACAAATGGTGCTTGGTATGCTGGGTTGCCCACAGAAGGCAAGTGCATGGTGACGGAATGGCACTGCTCTCAGAATTCTGGCAAAGAGAGACATCTCCAGTTCTACTGCTCTGCTCAGAATCGAAGCCTTTCAATTAGGAATAGAATCACTTGAGAATGGAGTCATGGAAGGCCCTGGTTTGGATTCTTAAGTGAACT
>CABHPQ010155426.1:30000-35054 GCA_902168405.1 Peromyscus aztecus
GTAGACTCTTCTATTCCCGTATCTACCTGTATATATAACCCATAGATTTGTATTTGGTCTAAGAGACAAAACAATACAAAAACAATCCAGTGCTGTTCAAACCTTCAATTCTCACATGAATTCAAATCTTACAATTCTCACACGATTTAGCACGCCTCTCCCTTTGACTCACAGGATGGCAGGCTCTGAGACCCGCACTGTCTCTGCCCAGTTCTCCTGATGACGGCGATAGAGAGAGGGTGGGACGTTATATGCAGGAAGATGGGTATGTGACGATGATGTCCTGTTGGAAGCTGAAGGCCCCTGTGTGGTCAGTATTCAGAGACCTCTCTTTGTGGGCTGGGGAGAGAATGCACTTGTATTTTGGACCCACAGAGTAGACACAATACGATGGGGATGTCCTGCTCCAGTGTGGTGGCACTTGTCATGGTGAGAGAAAGCTCCCATGGGAAGGGAAGGGGAGACTGTAGAATGGACTCAGGAATTCCAGCCATTTCTTCCGATTCTACCCCTCCCTCCTATTGTTTGCTAATATGTATTGTGTGCAGAAATGCTTCAGCAGCCCCTCAAACACTGTGAACTTGCTCACCTCTGGTTGTACTTAGCTTTCCTCGGTATGTAAGGTACCTAACATCATTAGCTTGGGTGCCTTATTGCTAAATCCTTGGTTAAATCTGGGTTTCCCAAAAATAGACCCTAAGACCAGGAATTTATTTAGAAGGTGATTCCAGAAAACAGATGAAAGAGGCAAAGAGGGACGCAAAGCTAACGAAGAGTGTGTCAGAGAAAGGGTTACCACAGGTGCAACTGGAAGTCCCCATAAAGACTGTGGATGCATGGGAAGAAGCAGAGTGTTGTCCACTGGCTGTCCATTGACTCAGGGCTTGGGCATTAGCTTCCTGGCATTTCTGCCCTGGTTGCCTTGTGCAGACACTCAGAGGGTCTGGAATCGCCTGCTGGTGACCCACAGACCAAGATGATGGGACACACCTTAGGTATGAGCTGATTGCATGTTCAGCAGAACAAAATTCACATGTTGATTTCCTTTTTTCCCCCCTCTGTCCTGCCCCCACTTATAAGTATTGGGATCTCTGAGTCCTGGCTCTCTAACTACCAGCTCCATGTGCCTTGGGTTTCCATCTGTGTGGTGGAGACAACAGTAGTGCCTCCCTAGAGGTCAGTGTGAGAAGCAGGTCATTTGAAATAGCTGGGATAGTGTCTGGCTTGTAGTATGCATCCGGCATGTATGAGCTGTGGTTATCATAGTGGATGGAGAAGTGGAGCTTCTGGTCATTTAGAAACTTTTCATTTATAGCTAGCGACTGACGAGGCTGGGTTCTCAGTTCAGTGTTTAGTCTCTGCACTTGTTTACAATCTAGTCTCTGTCCATCACACCACCACCATTTGCTACTGGACATCTTCTCCACTCTCAACTCCTTACCTTACAATCATTGCCTCTAATGCATCCTGACAGTACTGATTTTAATAGTAAGGATAAATAAAGCATAAACAGATTGCTCGCTAAAGATTATTGGCATCAGACATACGCAGGTACGTGTGTCTATGTTGGATATACAGTGATATGTCTTTGCCGAGGTAAGCACCAACTCCATCCAATTCAGTTCAGATGGAGTAAAAGTACTTACGGAACACCTGTTGTTTTCCAGGGTCCATCCTAAGCACTTGAGAAGCACAAGAGTCACGAAGCAGAGGAAGGAAAAAAAAACAAAACAACAAAACAAAAATCCCTCTGTTCTGGTGGCATTCACCATCAAAATAAATGGAAAAAAATAAATAGGTGGAAATGAGTAGATGGAAAAATAAATGAATTTTAAAAATCATGATGATCTTCCTGATCACCAGGTGGTGAGAGATCTCCACCCTGGCTTCTCTCCGGTACTCAGTCTGCACAATTCACATGATTGAGTGCCTAGTTAAGGAATTCTGAGCGCTTACAGAATAGAGTGAAGCTATTCCACTGAGTGAAGCCTCACTTGAAAATATTTGGCTTACAGATCAATAACTCATAAGAACAAAATGGCTTTATAAAAGTTACAGTCCATGATCTGTGAGGGTACTAGGGGCCCGTAATAGGCTCATGGGTTTATTCTGACTGGGAGGATCCAGGAGAATTCCTGAAGTAGCTATGGTGGCCTCTGAGCTCCCAATATTCATCATGTTCAAAAGGGGGCATGTACCTATGACTACTAATGTACATCCTTAATGGTTTAAAAGACAAATGAAGTGGGCTCTTGGTTATTGGTAAATCTTTAAATTTGGAACAGATGTGTGCTTTGGTCTAAAGCAAGGAGTTTTTGTTTTTTGGGTCTTTTCACTCTAGGAGAATATAAGAGGATCCTGCTATTAACTCAATAAATAGTAATCACCTACTACGTGTGAGGCACGATATATTCTTTGTTCTTTGTTCCTATGTGTATATATAGGCACATATGACTTTATAGACGTGCAAACACTTGGTAGTCGCTGCTCACAACTGTGTGTATTAAATATGTAGCACATGCTGTTTAAGCGGCTCGTCTGAGCATTTCTGCTTTGGGTAACTTTTGTATTATTACTTCATGCTTATTTAATCTTCTTGTTTGGGTTTTGGCTCCACATCTAGCCTCTGAGCGCTTCCAGGCTGAACTATACAGTAAGCTCCCCCTTTTTCTTTCACTGTTATCCCTCGGAATTAGTAGAGAGCTACTTCTAAGCATCACACAGATACAGGCATTTTCCAAGGTTGCAGCATCTCTAAGGGCAACCGCATACAATTTTATTTTATTTTTTTTGATGGGGAGGGGAATATTACACAGGCCGGGCTGGTAGTTTCAAATTCACTGTGCGGCCAGAGACCTTGAACTTTGGATCTTCCAACCTCCAACTCTGTCGGGTGTGCTGGGATTATGGGAGTAGCTAGGCTACCACACCCGGTTTATGCTATGGTGGGGATCGTCAAACTCGAGGCTTCATGCATGCTAGGCGTTCTGCGCCCCAGCTCCAGATGCTTTTAGGCAACTGTTGAACCAAGTAAGCTGACAGGAGAGGTCGCTGATCAAAGAGTCTTGTTAAAGGAGTCTGAAGCCAGGAAAAGAGCTCTATAGCTAGCGTGGGGATTCTGTCTGAAACCAGTTCTCAAGAAGCTGCTGGGCAGTGGACCATACTTGGCAGACGCAAAGTTAAATATAATCAAAGCATCACAACTCAGATCCTTACACACAGATCAAAGAGTCATAACAGTCCCTGGACCCTGGCCACCGCAGCTCCTGCAGGGCAAGCCTGTAGACATGAGTGCTGTTTGCAGAACCCCCCTCCCTCTTCCCTCGGGAGCCCGCCTGGTCCCTTCCTCAACCGCGCAAGTGCAGCGTCCCTAGGCCCAGAGTGGCTGCCAGGTGCGTTGGGACGCCCCACCCTCTCTGGTTGGAGAGCGGGCAGACCGGTTCTACTTGTCTTGGTCGGAAGGAGACAGAACCAACACCAGACAATTGGAGGCGGTGAGGCCCCGCTGTCTCCTCCTCCCTCGCATCCTTCTAGCCTCTCTCTGAACTTTTCTACCTGACGCTCGCGACGCTCGCAGAAAGCAAGTCCCCAGCCCAGCAGCCTGCCGAGCACCATCTCCAGCGACGGGTGTGAAACTGTTCAACTCAAAACACAAACACCAGCCACTGACATGTTTTAAGAAACGCTCCAGTTGGATGAGTGCGGAACCAAAACAGACCAAATGGGGAGGCAAAGAAGGGAAAGCAATTGGCCCAATTCGGTTGGAGCAGCGGGCTCGTGTTACACTCCCTTTGCCAGTTAGCGTCGTGGGCGTTTGTTGCTGTGTTAATTACAGTTCTTCCCGGAGTCGGAGGCGAGAACAGCCCTCGTGGAACCGTTTCAAGTGGAACGTTCCACCAGGAAGCAAACAACTGCCTTCCTGCCCAGCTGGGAGGGATTCCACCCGGCCGCCAAGGGCGGGGCTGCGGGCGCGTCCCGCGGGGCTCTGCGCACGCGTCCTGCGGGGCTGAGCGCACCTGCTTGCGGTTGGCACCGCGCTGCGGTTCCGCTCCGACGGCGCTCAGGTGCAGGGGAGCGGAGGAAGTGCAGCCGAGCATCGGCTCCCTCCTTCTCTCCCCCCCCCCTCCTCCTGGGAGGCGGGGGAGCGGGCTCGGCGAGCCAAGGAGCGCGCGCTTTTTTCTTTTTTTTTTCCCCCCCTTGTATTCTCTGGAGTTCCTGGGGAGTCCGTCCTGTTTTATCTTCGCGTGGGTGGGATGAGGATGCGAACAGGTGGCTCCGAAGGAATCGGGGACGAACGCGAGATAGCGCGGCAGGGGGGAAAGTACGCGGCCTTCCAGATACAATGAGCTGGCTCCATACTCGCTGCCCTTCGTCAAATAGGTGACCTTGGGCAAAGTTGTTTCATTCTTCGGAAAGGCTCCAGTGGCCTCGCGCGCAACTTCACAGGAGGCGGTGCTTGCATGTGCTATTGGCTCTATTGCCAGGACTTATCTGAACACAAACCTCACTGTAGCCTATCAAGAAGCACTCGGGGGTTAGGCATGTAGTTCAGTTGGCAGGGCTCTTCAACACCCAGTAATGTCAGCGCGCGGGGGGTGGCGGTGGTGGTCAAGAGTTCAAGGCCATCTTTAGCTGCACCGAGGCCAGCAAAAGCAAAACACGAAACAAGTAAAAGCCTTTTAAAATTGCCATGTCACACACGAGAAAGCCAGGTCCTAGAAATGTTCATATATATACACCTGAGGTCAAGAGGTGGAGTCAGGGTAAGAAACATGATCTAATTACAAAGTTCATGTGTTAACCACAGCCCTAACCTGTATGTACGTGATTATGTAGATGTAAAGTGCCTGAAAACAGCAGGATGGCAGCTGTTCTTGTTTTCGTCACTATAGGAACATAAACAACAAAACTGACGTTAGAATGTGTCCTCTGTGCCCTGGAGAATGAAGGGGCAGAGCTGTCTTGGTGATTGCCTACCTCAAGCAAAGGCAGTTGGATAAGCAATAGGAAATAGGATGTGAATGCCAGCATTAGCCTCGCTGGTCTATTACAGC
>CABHPQ010155427.1:0-18233 GCA_902168405.1 Peromyscus aztecus
AGTCATTTAGGAAGAGGAAACCTTAATTTAAAAAATACCCTCACCAAGCCAGGAGGTGGTGGCACACACCTTCAATTCGAGCACTCAGGAGGCCGAGGAAGGCGATGGAGTTGGAGGCCAGCCTGGTCTAAAAAAAAGTTCCAGGACATCCAGGGCTGTCAAACAGAGAAATCCTGTCTTGAAAAACAAAAAACAAAACAAAACAAAAAAAGTTTCCTCACCAAATCAGTCTGTTTTGCAAGGCTATGTGGGGCAGTTTCTTGATTGATAATTGATGGGGGAGGGTCCAGCCCATTGTGGTGTTACCATTCCTTGTCTGGTGGTCCTGGGTGCTATTTGACAGCAGGCTGAGCAAGCCGTGATGAGCAAGTAAGCAGCACCCTCCATGGCCTCTGCATCAGCTCCTGCCTCCAGGTTCCTGCTCTGCTTGAATTCCTGTCTATCTTCCTTCAGTGACGGACAGGTACCTGGAAGTATAAGTAAAATAAACCCTTTCCTCCCCAAGTTGTTTACGGCCATGGTATTTTATCACAGCAGTAGAAACCTAACAAAGACACCTATATGACTGGAACCACGTAAAATTTTCTTAGACAAAAGGATTTTCAAATGGAAAGTTTCAGAAGCCCTATCTATGATACGGATCTTTTAATCCCCATTTTATAGAAAAAGCATGCTCAAGGTTGGAATTCCAGGTCTAGCTTCCCAGGCCTTGTTCTCACAGGCCAACCGCTGTGTAGAAGTATGTGGAGCTTAAAAGTTGTTCATGGTTTGGGGGAATGAAGAGATAACTCAGCTGTTAAGAGTACTGGCTGCTCTTGCAGAGGACCCAGGTTCGATTCCCTGTACTCACATGGAAACTCACAACTGTCTGTAACACCAGTTCCATGAACTTTAATGATCTCTTCTGACCTCTGCAGGCACTGCATATATGCGGTACACATCACCTGCAAGGCAAAAACTCCCATATACAGGGCGCCTTTAATCCCAACACTGGGGAGGCAGAGGCACACGGATCTCTGAGTTTGAGGCCAGCCTAGTCTACAGTGTGAGTTCCAAGACAGTCAGGCTATGCAGAGAAATCTTGTCTTGAAAAACCAAAACAACAAAACAAAACTGTGGTGGTATTGTATTCCCCAAAATATTGTGTACCCTAATAAACTTATCTGGGGTCAGAGAACAGGACAGCCACAATATTAAACATGAGGGTAGGCAGTGGTAGCACACGCCTTTAATCCTAGCATTCCAGAGACAGAAATCCCTCTGGATCTCTGTGAGTTCAAGGCCACATTGGAAACAGCCAAGCTTGGTGACACACGCCTTTAATCCCAGAAAGCCAGCCTTTAATCCCAGGGAGTGGTAGTAGAAAGCAGAAAGGTATAAGGCGTGAGGACCAGAAACTTGAAGCATTTGGCTAGTTAAGCATTTGGCTGGTTAAGCATTTGGCTGGTTAAGCATTCAGGCTTTCAAGAAGCACAGTTCAGCTGAGAGCCATTCGGATATGAGGACCCAGAGGCTTCCAGTCTGAGGAAACAAGACCAGTCGAGAAGTTGGCCAGGTGAGGTTAGCTGTGGCTTGTTCTGTCTCTCTGACCATCCAGCATTTCACCCCAATAACTGGCCCTGGGTTTGATTTTATTAATAAGAACTTTTAAGACTCATGCTACACAAAACGACAGCAACAAGATCTTTTTTTCAACTTAAAAGTTGTTCACAGACCTGTGTTACTTTGTTGCTATGGCAACAGTATTGCTCCCAGCATCTGTGTTACTTTTCTTTGTTGCTTGGAACATAGTGGAGTAAATAATATTACCATATTATACATACAGTTCTGCAGGTTAGACTTCTGATGTGCATTCCACTGGGCTAAAGCCAGGCTGTCCACCTGGGTGACACAAAGGGACCAGAATTGGGACTCCCAATCCTTGCCTTTTCCAGCTTCTTCAGGCTACCCTCACCCCTCGGCTGGGGATGCTCTTCTCTCACCAGCAGCTCATCATTTCACACGACTTCAATATTACTACTAGCCTTCAATTTTAAAAATTCTCTTTCCTGCCCTCCTCTTCCATTTTCAAGGATTATCTAATTACACTGGGCCCATCTAGAGAATTTATTTTAAGGTAAGTTGCTTGGCACTCCCCCACCGCCACCCCAAACCATATTTCTAGGTCCTATGGATGAGGATGTGGAGGGCTGGGAGACATTACCATGACTACCCCATCACCTACTGAGTGGAGATCCCCTCAGCCTGTCTGACTGGACTGCTTCGCTTTGTAGAAGCTTGTTGGAAAACAACTCTAGCATGTAAGCCCCTCGTCCTTGCTAGCCCCATCTCCACCCTTCTCACAAAGCCTGTCCTTAAGAATAACTTTTGAGGGGCTGGAGCAATGGCTCTCCAGTTAAGAGTACTTGCTCGTCTTGCAGAAGACCAGAGTTTGGTTTCTCGCACCCACATTGGGTGGCTCACAGCTGCTTTGTAACTCCAGTTCCAATGGATCCAATGCTCTTTTCTGGCCTCTGTGGGCACCTGTGTACGTCGGGCACACACAGAGAAACACACTATATATACACTTTAAAAAAGAATCACCTTTGAACTGGATATGGTGTTACACACCTGTAATGTCGGCACTCTGGAGGCTGAGCAAGCGGATCACCTGGAGTTTGAAGCCAGTCTGGGCTACGTAGCATAACTCTGCCTCAAAAAGTGCTCCCTCCCTCCAAATCATCTTCAGCATCTCTTACCTCTTGATTCCAGCTCCAGTGCGCTTTGAATGATTAAAAGACCTGGAGAGGCGTATTCCCTGCCTTTGACTGGACTCCTGAGAGGGGGGTACTCAGGCAGGAGGTGGGATGCAGGTCTGTGTAGAGACCCTTGCCTTTCCTTTTGGTTGGGCATCTGGGTTCAGTAGGGCAGTGCTGATGCTGTGTTTGACAGGTGTTGAAACAGCATCGACTTCGTGTCTTCTGATAAGCAGAGAAGAAGTGTTGGAGAAGCAGATGCTCCCGGGTGAGCGTTCCTGGGGAGAGGGGAGGTGCAGGGGCCCTGACTGCAGTCTCAAAGGCCACTGTACCTGGTTTCTGTTGAAGAATGGGCCTTGTCTGTATGGCTTCTGTCCGTCCTGCAGTCAGTGGCTGTGCTACCTTCTGCTTCCTTTCTCACGGCTCTCCCATCACCTCCACTGTGCCCTGGCCACTCTGCTGCTGCATTGTGGTTTTATTTCTGCCTTCTTCCATCATGTTCTCTGACATCTTCAGAATGGTCTTCCTGACATGGGGATGTCACCACTCTGGTTAAACCTTTCATTCAGCTGCATCTTCCTGATAGGGGGATGGATTGGGGCCACAGAGAGTTTCCTTGACAACTTGCTGTCTTCTCCAGCATCCCACCTCACCCAACTCATTGGTGGCAAGCGTGCAGTCCAGCTGTTTCTGACTGCTGGCAGTTTCCCCAGGGAGCCTTGGTGGCTCCTCGTGCCTTTGTGGATTCCTTCTGGTCCGTCTCAGGTACTTGCCCTGTCCCACCCCCATTGATGGCAGCTCTTTGAAGCATAGCTCCATTTGTACTCCATCACTTCCTAGAACCTCACTGGAAGCTTGGATCTCTCCTTCACTCTGCACCCCCCCTCATACCCCCCCCAAACGAGCTCCTGCCTCCAGGGCAGGGATGTGTGTGGCCGGTGCTCAGCATCCTCCATGCACGAGTGTTTGCTGAGGGTCTGTGTTACCGATTGTTTTCCAGAAGAAGGCTAGGGAGTGTTATACGGGCAAGTGCTGTCTTCCTCTACATCTTTTTTTGTTTGTTTGTTTGTTTGTTTTTTTCGAGACAGGGTTTCTCTGTGTAGCTTTGCGCCTTTCCTGGAACTCACTTGGTAGCCCAGGCTGGCCTCGAACTCACAGAGATCCACCTGGCTCTGCCTCCCGATTGCTGGGATTAAAGGCGTGCGCCACCACCGCCCGGCTGCGTTGGGCTTTTTTTTAAGCATGTTTATATGTGTGTGTGTTGCATGTATGATATGTGTGTGAGTGCTGTGCCTTGTGTGTGGAGGTCAGAAGACAACTGTCAGGAGCTGGTTCTCTCCTTCCACTGTGGGTCTGGGGTTCAGCTCCTGTCACCAGGCTTTTATGGCAAGCACTTCACCCACTGAGGCCACCCAAATACAGGACTTCTGGGTCAGAGTCGCAGGATGGTCTATGACTTACAGCAACAATGTAGCTACCTACCCCCAGCTCTCTCTCTCTCTCTTTAGAACGCTTTTCATCTACTAACATTTTTTGTTTGTTTGTTTGTTGTTTGTTTGTTTTTGAGACAGAGTTTCTCTACAGAGCCCTGACTGTCCTGGAACTCGATCTGTAAACCAGGCTGGCCTTGAACTCACAGAGATCCACCTGTCTCTGCCTCCCAAGTGCTGGGACTAAAGGTGTGCACCACCACTGCCTGGCATCATCTACTAACTTTTTTTTTAAAGTTATGGTATAATTTGTATTATATTAAAATTCGCCTTTAGAAATGTACCATTTGGAGGCGGAGGAGGTGGTTCAATGGTTAAGCACATTTCCTGCTTTTGCAGAGGACTCTAGTTTGGGTCTCAGCTCCTATGTCAAGCAGTTTTTAAGAGCCTGCGACTCCAGATATAGGGGAGCTTATGCCTTCTTCTGGCCTCTGAGGGTACTGCACTCTCGTTCCCTGTCTCAGTTACTTTGCTACTGCTGGATAAAACACCTCGGCCATGGCAATTTATAGAAGGAAGGATTTACTCGGGACTTACTGTTTCAGACACAGATGTCCATCATCACCGTGGTGGGGAACACGGCATGGCAGCAGGCAGGCATGGTGATGCAGCAGCAGCTGGAGGCAGAGAGAGCTCTGAGGGTGCGGGAGGCTTTTGAAACCTCGAAGCTCACTCCCAGTGACATACCTCCTCCAATAAGCCCACATCTCCTAATTCTTCCCAAACATCCCCAGCTGGAGACCAAGTATTTAAATGCCTGAGACTTATGGGGGACATCTCAGTTAAACCACCATATGCACATATGCACACACATATATACACACATCCACATAATTAGAAATAAAATATTTTAAATGTGCTGTTCAGTGGTTTTTTAAAAATGCATTCACAACAAGTAACATATTCATAAGCTTCACCAAAACATTTTATTAATAATAAAATAAAATAAAAATAAGCCCTGAACTCAACAGGCCCTCTTCTTCTCCTCTCCTTCCAGCCCCTAGCAAAGCCCCTAGCCTACTCTCTGTGCACATAGGAACCGACTTTCATGTGTGTTTAAGAGTTTGGGTTATTCTGGACTCTTCACAGCAATAGGCTCAGACAATTCACAGAACTGCTTTCCTTCCCTTTTTGTGGTGGTTTAAGGGTCATTTGTGGAGCAGTGTGTCCCATACTTCATTCCCATTTATGGCTGAACAGTATTTCACTGTATGGATAGATTGCACTTTGTATACCTGTCAGGTGAACATGTAGGTCATTTCTCCTTTTTGGTTATTATGAACATCAGTGTATAACTTTAAACATTTAAGAAGGTTTTCTGTGTGTGTTTTGTCTGCATATGTGTATTTGTAGCACATGTATGCCTGGTGCCCCCAGAGGCCAGAAGCGGGAATAAGAACTCCTGAAACTGGAGGTATGGGTTGTTGTGAACTGTGGGTGCTGGGAACGGGTGCTCTTAACCTCTGAGTCATCTCTCCAGCTCCACCATATAACTTTTGTTGTGTAAATACGTGTTCTCTTGGGCACATAACTAAGGACAAGCTTTCTAGTCATATGGCGATTCCATGCTTAACTTGGTGCAAACGCTCACTTTCCCTAAATAGCTGCACCATTTACATGCAGAGCAGCAACCGACAAGACTTCTTCCTGACCCAAACTTGCTCTTGCCTGTATTAATAATACTACTATGATAAAACATGCTTCCTTCTTGCCTCAGGTAAAAAAGCTACTTCTCGGGGAAGCTGGGTAGAAATCCTTCCAAAGTACAACAGTGTTAGGATCCTTTGTTGTGTGTCTAAGGGAAAGGAGGTTGATTTTATTTCTCTTCCTTAGCACCCCCTGTTTTTATCTCCCTCTTCCTCCCTATTAGAACCTTCCTGTTTTCCCCATTCCCCATCAGATCATCTCTCTTCTTTTCAAGAGGCCTAAAAAAAATGTTGGGAGATTCAATCAGTTCAACCTTTAGCTTAGTATAATAGTCTTAAGTTCTCAGATCTGGAAAAATATACAATATTAATTAAGTACTAACAGTGTATTGTCTAGGGTTACAACTGCTTGTGCTGAGCTTTCCCTTCCTAGCTGATCGTGTACACTCTGTCCCGGCCTGCTGCGAGCTGCAGACACGTGAAGTAGGAATTCAGCTGACTATGGCAAAGCTATTACCTGGAAGAGTCAAGGACTTCTCCAGAGGAAGCCAAGGCTCAAGGAGCATTGGTGTTATTGGCTTTTTTAATATATCAGCTGTTTCCTGCTATGAATTTCATATGTGCTATTATTTCCCATTTGATTCTAAGAACTTCTAACAGTGTGGTTGATCATTCATTGGGCACAGTTTTTCCCTGTACAATTAAGGTATTTAGACAACTTCCCCCAACTGTGTCGACAACAATCACACAGCAAGACTTCTTTTTTCCAGGCTTTTTTTTCCCCCTTTTAGCATTGGAATCCGATACCTGCCTTCTGTAATTATCTCCTTTAGCAAGTATCCAGGGCCAGGGCCATCTCTGGACAAAAGCATTTTATCTGAGATACCTCTCCAACATCCAAGGACAAACGGCAGATAGGTAAGCATCCAGGCCACCTGCTAGTCTCCTGAAAATAAGGTAAATATCCATATGGAGACAACCACCAAGGCTGGGCAGATGTTAGGTACAAAGCCTTGTTTCTTGTGCAAATTAAGCTTAAACCCTCCTTTCTCCCACAGCCCAAGTGGTGCCTCTGGACTTCCCCTTTAGCAATGAACTCAGAACAGAAGGGCTTTTCCATACCAGGTGCATCAAGCTGTGACACAGGCTGCCTAGCTACCCCTGCCTCCCCCGCCCTGCCAGAAAACAGCACAGCCGAGATTAGGCTGAGACAGATACGGCTCCAAAGGGAAAAAAGGCAGTTTTATTTTCACTCATGACTTAGTGATTTATAGAATCTTAACATTTTACCTAACCACTTCTAAGAATATAGTTTGAGCACATAAATTCCCATTTTGATCTATTAACCGCTTTTAGCCCTTAGTTGACCCCACCTTCTTTAATCACTCTCCTTTTGGGTTGCAAGTGACAGCTGACAATTACTGCTCTTGGTGTGGATCTTATCACCTCTCGTTTGACCCTGAAACAATTCAAGCCCTGTGACCTTGCCTTGGCCAGAGCATTGCTGATTGCATGGATGTATAACTGAAAACCTCCGAGACTTGGGAAGAACTAGATTGGAGAATTAAGATGGGAAGAATTAAGATAGGAAAAACTAGATGGGCAGAACTAAGAAGGGAGAATTAAGATAGAAATATCAGGCAAGAAAGGAGCTAAGTATGAGAGCAGAAAAGAAGCTGTGTAGAGAGAGAACTGACTCAGAAGAATAAAGTGAATGGACTAAAGAGTTTCACGTATGCAGATTCATTCAAGAATCCCTCAGATTAGTTAAATCGTTGCTGGTCGCGTCTCTTCAGGAACTCTGGGAAAAGACTATAGGGGCTGGACCCCATTAGTCTTTGTTACTGGCCTTCCGCTCAGCCTGTCTTGTTGGGCACTAACGCTTGTATTCCTGATGCATGATGTACTGTGAGGACAAGCCCACACCCTGTGAAGTAATTATGGTTTATATTCTCTCCACTCATCTCTTTAAGTCAGGAACGTGATTCCCTGTGCGGCATCTCATCTCTAACGTAGAAAAAGTAACTGGCCAAGTTCAAACTTTTACTCCAAGGATACAGTTTAATTCTAAATGAACAAGCTTTCTGCTTTTGAAATGATAGTCCAAAGTTCCCTTTATTGATCTCATTTAACGTATTCCTCTCAGTTCTGGTCACCAAATTCCATCTTGAATTAGGATGAAAAGAATGAGTAGTTTAGGTTTCAAGGTGATTTGGTGTGTGTGTAGTGTGCATTCATGTGCATGTGTGTTCACGTGTGTGTGTGTGGGTGTATGTGTGTGTAATGTCAGGATGTGCATGCCTGAGGTTTGTAGCAGGGTCTCTCTTGATTGCAATCCACCTCACCTTTGAGAAAGCACCCCTCAGTTGGACCTAGAGCTCTCTGAAAGCTGCTCTAGCTGCCTATCCGGCTCCCAGGATCAGGTCTCCACCCTCTGAGGGAGCACAGGAGCTACCTACCAAGCACTCTAACCACTGGGCCATCTCTCCAGTCCAAGATGACTGCACTTAACTGCCAAAGAGTCAGGACAATTCTGAACAAAGCAAAATTTCCACCACTCATAGAAGGTTACAGCTGGCACTCAAGGGAAGAGCCAAATAGGGACTACCACAGGGACTCATTCAGAACATTTTAACTGTTCCCATTCATAGAAACGATACAACTGATTCCTCGGATGCTCTAAAGTATCCTAAATATATCCTTTAGAAAATTAACATTTAAATTTTTAGTTTAAATCTCTCTTTCCTTCTCGCTTTCCCTCTCTAGCCCTCTACCCCTCTCTCCTCCCCACTGTGTGGTGTGTGTGTAACTTTCAGGAGTCAGTTTTCACTTTCCACCATGTGGGTCCTGGGGAATTGAACTCTGAACTCAGGTTGTCAGGCTTGGCGGCAAGCACCTTTATCCACTGAGTCATCTCACAGGCCTCCTTTGGAAATTTAGAGAACCTGGAATATCATCTTCCGTGTGGGACTCCTTGAAAGTATTTTGGTTTCAATTAGTTACACCAGTGACTCTCCAGTCCTCGTTCATGAAATGGGTCCCTTTACAGACTGTGGTAAATTCATTGTTTAGGTTGGCAGAATTTATAGAGAAAGAAAATTACAGCTTTCACAGCCAAGGTCAAGGAGAGTCTTCCGATGAAACCAGCTACCAGGGACAGATCTTCACGGAGTGTGAGGCTGGCGTCTCACACTGCGTTTATTAGCGGCAGGTGGAGAGGGAGGGAGGAGGTAGGTTGAGCTAAGATGGTAGGCACAGAATGGAAGTCGGTGCTGTTTGCCAGACTATACTGTTAACTGTTGAATTACGTGGACAGAAGCTCCTATGCTTTTCTTTATGTTCTAGCCCAAAGCAGGTGACCTCAATGGTAGTATTATCATGGGGAAAAGCTGTTGTGTGTTCACAGGTTTCTAGTGGTAGATGTCACTCTCCTAGATGCTATCTTGTCTGTGTGTTAGTCACATTTGAGGTCCCTGTTTTGACTCTTTTTTTTTTGTCCTGTTTGGACAAAACAAGCTTAAGATATTTTTGAGACAGTTACTGAAATTTGCCTATTGGTAAGAAATTATTGTTCACTTCCTTAGTTTGACAATGGCATGTGTCAACACATGAAATGGCCTTTCCGAGGTACACACTGAAGTGTAAGGGTTGACACAATGTCTGAGGTTCACTTTAAGATCCCTCGAGCAAGTGTATGTGGGGAGGGAGAGAGAGAGAGAGAGAGAGAGAGAGAGAGAGAGAGAGAGAGAGAGAAAGAAAGCAGTTACAGCAAAATGATGGCAGTTGTGAAGCTTGGAGACGGTTGTGAGTTCACTGTTGTGTGTATAACATGTCTCCTAACAAGCCATTAGCCATGTCTGTTCACTTTCCATCACACGCTCTGCTCACCGGCTCAGGCCATGGTGTCTCTCACCTGAGTAAACAATGGCCTCTTAGTTCCTTTTCCTTCTGCCCTCCCACCATGTTTCAGCGTGACAGCGTGGGGTAGTGTGTGGAACCTGATAGAGCCTCGGCGCCTCCAGCCGTTCTCACTTAGAGAATCAGGAGACCTGAGCCGCTCCCCGCTGCCCAGTCTTCTCTCTTCTCTGCCTACACGGTAGCGGTACTGTACGCTAACCTGCCTCGGGGGGGTTGGTGTGATCTGCTTTCCATGCGCTGTTCTTAGTGCTCGCCTTCTCAGGAGGCCCAGGGTCTGCTCTTCAGTTCTCTCCTGCTCTGGATCATCTTCAACACATCACTGCACACTTGCCATGTGCTGTACTCATTTCTCTCTCTTTTCACCATCTTATTTATTTTGTGTGTGTGTACGCAAGTGTGTGTGTGTGTGTGTGTGTCTGGCACACACACACAGGTGCCTGCACTATGGCCTATGTGGGGAGATCAGAGGGTAAGAGTGGGAGTCTGTTCTCCTTCTACGATGTGGGTCCCAGGGATCGAACTCAGGCTGTCAGGCTTGGCAGCCGGTGCCCTTCTCCACCGGACTATCTTGTCAGTCCCTGCTTGTTCTCTGCTTGATTCTCCATCTTCTGCAAAGAAGATAAGCTCGGGAATGAAAAGGTTTTGCTTGGGGCTGGAGAGATGGCTCAGAGGTTAAGAGCACTGACTGCTCTTCCAGAGGTCCTGAGTTCAATTCCCAGCAACCACATGGTGGCTCACAACCATCTGTAATGAGATCTGGTGCCCTCTTCTGGCCTGCAGTCATATCTGGTGCCCTCTTCTGGCCTGCAGTCATATGTGCTGTATACATAATAAATAAATAAATCTTTAAAAAAAAAAAAAAAAAAGAAAAGGTTTTGCTTACTGGTGGTTCCCCTCTTTCCTCTTTGGGGGTGCTTATAACAAATTTTATTTGACTTGCTTTCTAGAACTGGGCTGCAGTTTGGACTACGTGTAGCTCTGAACACTCTGCTAGCTACTCTTTGGGGCTCCACCGAAAACATTTTTTAGCACGGAGCTGGCACATATTTGTTGCATGAGACAAAGCAGAGATAGTGAATGCAAGGTGAAACCTAAGGACTGTAGTGTTGTAGGAGAAGAAGGCGGGGTATAGCAGGGGAGGTGGGGCCGAGGCTGTTCTGAGAATGTGAAGAGTTCACTTATTGGAGAGTTGGTGCAAGGCAGAAGAGACCTCTGAGGAGCAGAGGGCTTGAGAAGACCCGAGGGTTATCAGTTGAGCAGAAAGAGGGCATGGGAAGCACATGTGGCTTTGTCTGGGGAAAGTGGGAGCCTGATGGTGAGTGCTAGGTCATAGGGATGCCGAGACGTTGTCTCAGGAGAAAGGGATGGAGTGATAACTGGGCAGAGGACAGGAAGGACAGCATGTGGGGCTGGGCAGAATAGAGAACTGAGGACAGAGTTGAAGGGCACAGGAGGGTAGTGGAATGGTGGGGTCTGCAGAGTCCAACGCCAGGAATGGGGGTTGGAGAGCTAGAGGTATGGGCTGGTGGATGGTAGGGGGGTCAAAGAGGGCAGGGCTCCAAGTTGGCATTGGGGGTGGGAATGACAGGCCAGCCTGTGCCCTAGAAAGTGGGGTACGAGCGGATGGGCAGGCAGCTTCCGTTCTCAGTCTTCCAGTCTGTCTCATTTTAAAAATCATTTCACAAAACTGGCGTGTGCCGCCCCAGTTAGTACTTTAACTGTTGTGTGAGTCTTTCACAGTGTGTTTGCTCACCATATACATTCCTGGGCTTACAAATATTGGACCAGTTTTGGTTGGCAAAAGCATTAATTTCACCTGGTTTGAACTAATACTTCCCCAGGCTTGGCTGCCTCAAACAGTTTTGGTGAACTTACTTATATGCATATCTGGGCGCATGTGTGTGCTTAGGGCTTGTACCTGGGTGTGGGACCTCAGAGCCACACAGTGCGCACAGCTTAAGAGGGAGGGACTTGCACGCAGCTAAAGTGTTAATCTGTCTTCACCACGCTCACTGCTGTCCAGCCGTGAATTATTGCTGGCCTGATGAGTGTGAGAGTGACGTGCAGGCAGTTGGCACCTGTGACCTCCTGCCTGTCTGGCACAATAGGTCACAGGGATGCTGAGACGTTGTCTCAGGAGAAAGGGATGGAGTGATAACCGGGCTGGGGACAGGAAGGACAGCATGTGGGACTCCAGTTAGTAGTCAGCTGCAGATCCCTTGACTAGTGGGGCTGGCGATGGTGGCTGAAGGGACACATGACTAAGTGAACTGCCGTGATGCACGAGGCGCGGGGAGTTCGCCCATCAGATAGATGTGCTCAGATTTTGGATGACACTTCTATTTTGTTTATCTACATCTTTTAATATGTCTTCAATGAACATTTAATGTCTGTAATTTAAAAAACCCTAATAGGTTATTTTCATTATTTAAAATGAGATATAAATGAGTTCCTATGGGGCACAAGGCACTTTTAGCTTACTCTACCAAGCCTTCTGTCAAATCTATAATCAATGAAAAAAAAATTTAAGTACTCAAACTATTAAGGAGCATCAGGGAAAAAATGTTACTTAGGGTATGTCCTGGGTAGTTTTTTCTCAGCTAGACACAAGCAAGCGTCACCTGGAAAGAGGAGCCTCGACTGGGGAATGCCTCCATCAGATTGGCTTTAGGCAAGACTGAGGGGCATTTTTTTTTTTTATTAAGATTGATATGGGAAGGGCCAGACTGCTGTGGGTGGTCATGGGGTATATGAGAAAAGTAAGCTGAGCAAGCCATGGGGAGCAAGCCAAAAAGCAGCACCCCTCCCTGGACTCTGCCTCAGTGTCTGCCTCCAGGTTCCTGCCCTGACTTCCAGTGATGTGTAAGCCAAGCAAACCCTTTCCTCCTGGAGCTGCTTCTGGTCACGTGTTTGTCACACCTATAGAAACCAAACTAAGATGGGGCCTGTCTTCGGGTTTGGGGGGTGCCTAGTCACAACTACCAACAGTTGTGGTGTCATTTTGTGGGTGAAAAAAGGGCAGCAGGATTTTGCTTTATTTTGTATCCTGGAGTGTGTTGGAGGAAGGAGGGGAGGGGAAGGGTTTTTCTCTTCTTCTCAGGCACATGTTCCAGACTCAGTTCCTCCCGGGCCTGCTGTGCACTGCCAAGCAGTGGCTTCTGACCTCGGTCGGATATTAAAGTCGTCCAGGGAGTATCGGGTTTGTTTTTAGGTAGGGCCTCCCTCGTAGTTTAGGCTGGCCTTGAACCTGTACCTCCTGGATGCTGGGATTGCAGATGTTCTTATCACGTACAAGTGGAGAAGTTTTCAAAGAATTGATGCTTTAGTTTTACTCCCGTTCTGATTCTGTTTTTTTCTGGGATGGGCTAGGCACTTCATCGGCTGTCAAAAAGGAGAAAAATAGTGACTTTTCCATCTGAATCTTGTCAGCAGTCAGAATTAAGATGCATTGTTAGGGGCTGGAGAGATGCTCAGCAGTTAAAAGCACTGGCTGCTCTTGCAGAGGTCCACAGCTGGATTCCCAGCACCTGCATAGCAGCTTGCAACTGTAACTCTCGTCAAAGGGGATCTGATACTCTCTTCTGGACTCCTGGGCACTGCATACACCTGGTGAATAGACAGCATGCAGGCAGAACACCCATATACATAAAAAAAGAAATAAGTCTTATCTGAAAAGTTATAAGAATCACATTATTGTTTATTTACATAAAATTACATATAATGCAGACAAGTCTGTGTATACACACACACACACACACACACACACACACACACACACATATATATAGTTTGAAGAAAAATTCCTATTTGGACTGACAATACTACCCCCCAAAAAGAGCATACCAATTTGTTACCCAGTACCAATGGTCAGCCCTGTATATAACATTATATGGACAGACTGAGCAAGTTGTATTTATATATTTAGGAATACACACACATACGTACATTTTAATATTTTTTTGGTCTGGTTTTTTTGAGACATGGTTTCTCTGTGTAGACTTGGCTGCCCTAGAACTAGCTCTATAGACCAGGCTGGCCTTGAATTCACAGAAATCCACCTGCCTCTGCTTCCCCGGTGCTAGGATTAAAGGCATGCACCACCACCACCTGGCTTATGTTTTAACTCTTAAAAAAATCAATAAGTAAACCTGAAAAAAAAAGAACCATTACTATAGAATACATGTTGACAATCCTTCTGCGAAGGTCAGATATGAATATTTTAATTTTAGGCTTTCAATGCCGTCTACTTCTGTGGGTAGTATAGCATACAGGCTGGAGTGAGAGGACCATGGACAGCAAATAATGAAAGTGCGTGGCTACGTGCCAACAAACTTTATTTGCAAAACAAAAAGGTAGTGGGCTGAATTTGGCTCAAGACTTTGGTTTCCTGAGACCCAATATAGAAGATACAAAAATATGAAATCCTCTTCCATTTTGTTTTAATACTGGTGAAGTATGAGACAAACTAAGTTTTTTCAAACTATGTATAGAAAAAACATTTATTTATTTTTAACTATGTCTATACATGTATGTGGGGGTGGTCTGTGCGCCTGAGTGCCGGTGCCTTGAAGTCATCAGGTGGAGGAACAAGCAGTTGTGAGCTTGGAGCCTCTGCAAAAGCAGCGAACACTCTTAACTTCGGAGCCATTTCTCTAGCCCTTTTGAAAGCCTTTGTTATTTGAGACAGCAGCTCACTGTGTAGCCCAGGCTGGCCTCTGGGATGAGAGGCATGTGCACCATGCTGGTCACATTGTGGTTTGATGATAAAACGGGAGAATGGACTTAGAAGCCCTCAAGCACAAATCCTAACTGAAGCCTGACTGTGTAACCTGAGGGAGGTCACTTACCCTCTTCTCCGTGGTTTTATGAGTCACTGTGATGAGGATCATATAACAATGTACCCATCACAGGGTGGCTATGATGACTGCAGAATAAAGATGTGCAAGCTCTTCTTAAACAGATAATGTGGAGTTGTCCTTGCAGATTGCTGGTTGCTCTGCATCTCACAGATTCAAGTGTAATAGCATTAAATATTTAGGAGTAAAGCAAGTTTAAAAATCTGAATTTAAATGTAATATAAGCACAGAGCATGGGAAGCAGGAGTTATACATAATGCATATATATATATTTTTTGCTTTGTTTTCCTCACCAACATGGTGCCTTTAGGTCGGTACGATGTGCTTTTTCAAATGGTGGCATAAATAACAGTTTTCCAGAAGAGGACTTCCCAGGGGCGAATGAGTCTTCATCATGGTTGGTTGGGAAGTGTTTCACTGCACAGCATGCACATGGCTGGAGGAAGCCGGAAGCATGGCAGGTGTGCAGGTACAAGATGAGTAGGCTGGCTGGCCAAGCAAGCCATCACAACAGCACGAACCAGCACCTGTGACCTTCGGATGCTGCTTCAGCAGTGCGGGGACCGCAGCCGATCGGCAGACAAGGGGAAGGGCAGGATGGCTTTCCACCAGCATAATAGAGTGTCGCTCACAGGGGCACCAGGGTGCCAGGGATGGTATCAGAGCAGAGGAGAGGGTCAAAGTAGGCTGGGACTGAGGACTGGGGCTCCCTAGCGAAGGGCAATGTGGGGGTAAAGAGGAGGAATGGGGATGCATGGGGTCAAATGGTCATATCCCAGGACAGTAGAGACCAGGCTATGTTCAAGAACAGTGGGAGGGTCTGCAAGTCACTCCCTCCTGGGGACCTTCTGCCTCGGCCTTCAAATCTAGATGCGGCACTGGTCCTACACGCTCACAGTGGAATTTGTCGCTCTGTGATGTCTGCCCGTTACCCTCACATCCATCCCCACTCAACTGCCCAGGCTCACTGAAGGCAGTCTCCATCCCTCCTGCCTGACTCTGTGTTCGCAGGCACGGGCATGAAGTCTGACCCACATTACATGTGGCAGATTCTCTCACTCAATGTGTTCGGTTGAGTTGGGGTTAGCGGGCTAGGGTCCAAGGCCTCAGGAACTCACTGTGAGTGATTCCACTTCCTCTCTCCTGCTGCTGCTGCTGCTGCTGCTGCTGCTGCAGGAGGGGATTCTCTTCCCTTCTAAAGGACTACACAACCCTCTCCGTGTCTGCAGAATCCAAAACAGCTGAAGTGGCAGTGACTGCTTCCTTCGTCTGCTTTGGGAAGCTGCTCCTCCTCCTCTGTCCACTCTGCTGATATGTGGATGTTTGGGATGGGACACTTTGGCAAAGCGTCATCTGGAAACTCCCCGTTCCGTCTTTAACCCTCTGGCTCAGCAGCCAACAATGTCTGCTCCACCCGACCCTGGTGCCGGTGTCCGGTGGCCAGAGTGACTTTTTCTTCTGTGCTTACGCTGTTTTCTAACCTGAGACAGGTGATTAGGCCGCTCTCAGACTTAGCTGCAACCCCCCCCCCCAGAAGGATCTACTATATTCTCCCTGACCCCCTTTTGAGACAGGGTCTCACTATGTAGTCCATACTGACCTTGAACTCAAGGTTTTCCCGCCTCAGTCTTCCTAGTGCTGGGACTTGAGGCACATGCCGCAATTTTCAAAGTAATAAAAGCTCTTGGAGCCTTGCGGGTGGGTGTACTAAAGAAATACAAAGTCACAGGTAATGCTATTTATGATGAAAACAATTCTCTCCTAGTTCCTGAGGCACAGCCCGCTCCTGAGACTGACCTGACTGGAAGCCCTGACTGGAAGCCCCGTGCTCTCTTCTGAGACCCCAGAGCGGGGACAGAAGCCTTCTGGAGGCTTTGCTGCCGCCCAGCAGCTCTGGTCTGCATTTCCCCCCAGTACTGGGGATGGATCCCGGCATCTCTGCCACCACTCTGCTCCTGAGTCGTCATACCCTCCTCCCTCTTTGTACTCTTTGAGACAGGGCCTCACTAAGTTACCTGGACTAGCCTTGAGCTGACTCTGTAGTCCAGGCCTTGAGCCCACCCTGTAGTCCAGGCCTGGAACTGCAAGCCAGGCCTCTCTGGAAATCACAGGCCTCTGCCACCAGAACCAGCTCAGCACTGTGGCTTCGTTGGCTCACAGGTGCTTCTCTCTTGTCTTTTTTTTTTTTTTTTTTTTTTTTTTCTTTGTGATGGCAGATCTGGCCTCCCTGCAGGAGGTGGCACTTGTGGTCCAGTTCGATGGCAAATTCTCCCAAGAGCAGAGATTATGAATGCCAACAGAAGGCTCTGGAACATACCAAGGTGGCCCAGCCACCCCACTTCTGGTGAGTCGGTGGTCTCTGCTCTGGTTGCTTTGTTCTCACTCCCCAGGGTGGAGACTTTAAGATGGCTCACCCGGTGAGTCTGGGCTAGATGACCTCAGCCAACCGTCATAACCTCTGACTGCCTTTGACAGTCAGTCAGCAGCCTGTCCAGGCACAGAAAGCATTGTGGGTTTCGTTGTTGTTGTTTTGGTTTTTTGAGACAGGGTTTCTCTGCATAGCCTTGGCTGGCCTGGAACTCCTCTGTAGACCAGGCTTGGCCTTGAACTCACAGAGCTCCACCTGCCTCTGATTCCCGAGTGCTGGGATTAAAGGTGTGCGCCACCACCTGGAGCATTGTGTTTTTAAATAAAGGTGAGTCTGTCTTCTTGGCAAGAACAGAGTCATGTGATAGTTCAGCTGGGGTTTTCCCACTTGGAATATTGAAATTCTTGTTTTTATTTGCTTACTATGGCAAATATTAATTGCTTATGATTTGCATAGCCTGGCTGTGGATGCTGGTGTGGGGTGAATAAAATCTGGTCCCTCTTGGCAGGAAGACAAACACGGCTGAACTGAGGCGTGGGAAGAGGGTGGTCAGTGGCAGTGCTTCTGTGGGCAGAGAAGGAACCCTCAGGAGCTTCCCTCTGTTTGGGGAGGCGTGCTCAGTGTGGAAGGGTGAACCAGGAGCAAGGGATCCCGTTTCAGAGCCTGAATGTCAGGGTTGGCTGCACCCATGCAAGTCCACATGCAGTGGCTTAAACCTCTTCACTCCCTACCAGACTTCCAGGGGAAGTCGTCAAGAAGTACCCAAGGCTGCTCTGAAACCCACCAAGTTATAGGGGTTCCAAGCAGGAATCGAGGACAAAGGCCCCTTATCCTCCTCAGAGATGCATCCGCATTTTTTATAGCAAAAATTAAATTAATAGCTGGGCTTGGTGGTGTAGACAGGCTACTTAGGAGACTGAAGCAGGAGGATCGTGAGTTCAAAGCCTGCCTGATTGGGGGAGGATTGAGATGGCTTAGTAGGTAAGGGCATGTGCCCCAATACCTGCTGACCTGAGTTCAGACCCTTAGACAAGGACCCACATTGTGAAGGAGCTTTCTACCGGAAGTTGTCCTCTGTCTTCCACATGCCAGTGGCGGGCCATGCATGTGTGTGCACACACACTTACACATATATGAACACTCAAAATAAACAAGGTTTTCTTTAACAGCACACCTTTAATCCCAGCACAAGGGAGGTGGAGGCAGGTGGATCTCTGTGA
>CABHPQ010155428.1:0-13384 GCA_902168405.1 Peromyscus aztecus
AGACAGGGTTTCTCTGTGTAGCTTTGCGCCTTTCCTGGAACTCACTTGGTAGCCCAGGCTGGCCTCGAACTCACAGAGATCTGCCTGCCTCTGCCTCCCGAGTGCTGGGATTAAAGGCGTGCGCCACCACCGCCCGGCTAGAATGATTCTTTTTACTAGTTAATTTTGTTCTTTTTGTTAAGAATTTTTTTATTCATTTTACATATCAATCACAGATGCCCCTCTTTGCTCTTCCCTCCCCGCAGGCTTCCCCAGCAACCCACATCCCATTCCCTCCCTCAGGAAGGAAGGTAAGACCTCCCATGGGGAGTAAGCAGAGCCTTGTAATTGAGCAGTGGCAATTCCAGACCCCTCCCCCTGCATCAAGGCTGTGGAGGGTATACCACCATTGGTAGTGGGATCCAAAAAGCCAGGTCATGCACCATGGATGTATCCTGATCCTACTGCCAGGGGGACCCCTTAAGCAGATCAAGCTATATAACTTATGCAGAGTGCCTAGGGAAATCATGTGGAGGCTCTACAGGTGTTGATTTTATGTATCTGTATAGTATCTATGAGTCATAAAAAAACAAAAAATTTTCTCTCTCTCTCTCTCTCTCTCTCTCTCTCTCTCTGTCTTCCTTCTTTCCTTTCTTTTTTCTTAAGACAGGGTCTCTCTACAGAGAGCTGGCTCACATGGAAATCTCTACATCAGTCAAATGTACATAGAACTTTCAGATATACTTTGGTTTCTCCTGAAAGCAGGGATTGAACGTGTGCGACCCAACATCATAATCATAACAGCTTTTATAATGAATATTTTATTCACTTAACATAATTCTGTTTGTATGATTGAATTACTCACTTAATATAATACTCTCTTTGCATTCATTCCAATACAAACAATATTATGTTGCCATAATAAGAGATAGAAGGCAAAATATATTATATGTATATATACATATACATAATATCACAACACAATATGATTATATGCATTTGTATATGTATATGTACATATAAATTAACACACACACTTATATATCACAATTTATTTTATTTTGTTTGAGCTTAGTTTCATGCTCATTAAAAGAATTTGAAAATGTGTCTTCATTAGCCAGAGAAAAGATGCATAGTACAGGAACCCTAGAAAACTACCCAGAAGTATTAGGTCATGGATCTTAGAGGACAATCTTCTAAGCCCACTTTACTAAATCAGCAACATTCCTAAATACATCATAAACATTTAATCTCATAACCACAGATGAGTATAGGTCTTATCCCTCATCAGAGAAATGTGGTTTGCAATAGATGGAGAAATTAGAGAGAGCTTCAACAGACCAAAATGCTGAGAACAAGGGACCATGTGGTACTTAGCATCAAATGATACCTCTAAACACAACTACACCTATAGCTGAGGAATAATAGTGGGAGAGAGGTTAGAAAGATTGCAAGAACCAAAGGAACAGGAAATTTGTGCTAAGAATACAGCCCCTAAAATTGACATAGGAGCTACACACACAAAATGTCATCAATGTGGCTGTCTAAACAAGACCTGAACCAGGATGTAACTGATAGACATGCTAACATGGAAGGATTGAATCTATTGAGTCTTCAACTACACACAGAGAACTAGAAACAACCAAGGAATGCTAACATTGGGAGAAATAGTCTTTCCTCTGTGAACTTCTCAAGTGATTGTTCAAAACAATACCAGGTGATCAGCACTGAAATATTATACATACAAGTAACACTCTAATGGACAAATCAGGCTGTGTTTGAATATTAAAACCTGTGTGTGTATGTGTGTGTGAGATGTGTGTGTGCAACAACTAAAGAAGGACAAGACATGAATTTGACAAATATTTAGGATACACATGGGGAATGTTTTATGGAGGAAAGGAAAGAGGAAAATAATCTAATTATAGTCATACTTCAAAAATAAAAAATATTTTTATAAAACTTAAGTTTGTTTCATGAAATTGTCCCTACTTTTTATTTTTTTCATGCTATTATTATAAAATTAATTTATTTTACATTATACTAAGCATTCTAATAATCTCCTACTTCGTTGCATATTCTTTTCCAATGTTACTATGTTCCTCTGATGAGTACTCTAAAGTGGAGCAGTTTGTGTATTGGAAATTTAAAAAACTGAGGATAATCAAGAATGATTTCAATATCTTGTAAGATTTAGGGGTTCTATGAGCCATAGGTGATAAGTCCTATTGTAGAAGCTACCATATTGTTGGGTCATTGTAGATGGAGAAATCATGTTGGAACTTTAACCCTACAAGATATTTTGCACAGTTCTAGTAGTGATTATAAATATTACCCAGGTATGAACCCTGAGTGTTGTAACAACTACAAGCTTGGTGCAATATCGCAATGAATGTTATGAAAGCAACTGACTTCATCTACAGGATTGAATAATTGGCCAAGTTCACAAGATGGGACCCATGCCAGGCTTCATTATTAGGGAGAAGGCCGTATGGATTGGAAGTTACATAGACCCTAGGGAAGTCCCTAATACTATTATTCTACTAAAAGAACACAGCAATAAACTGTTCCCTTAACTCTTATTTTTATAGTGTCTGGTTGGTCTGTCCTTCAGCCCCAGTCACAGAAGCTTCTTTTTGCAGTCTATGGTGATTAACACAGAGGCCCACAATCATCTGAGGTGCCGAGAATAAGGTACTATGAAGGTCCTAATTCAGAAAGGGACATCTATGTCACATGTCTTCCTCCCAAGACTCAGGGATCATCAGAAAAAAAATGTAAGAACCATAGGTTGTAAATGAATCTAAGGAAACAGGTTTTGTGCAGAAAGAACAGGATACTTGCACATGTGAATTTACTTGTTATGACAATATACCCCAAATCTTCAAAAGATCAAGCTAGACAAAATCCCATCATAGTGGAACTGGTCAGGAAGTCCATCTGGTTCCTGAAGAGCATCTGTTCACAGATGACTTCTGGGAAAGAAAGTATAAGTTTTCTTTCAGGATTTGATCTTTGTGAGACAGGCTAACCATTCTTTCATAAATGCCTCTTCTCTAGGCACTTAACAACACCACTAAGTAGACTCTCTTTTTCCTTATTTTTTTAATTTTTAATAAATTTATTTATTTTATATTCCTGAAGTATCCCCTCCCTCCAAACTCCCCATGCCCCCCCCACCCTCTGGGTTTCCCAACTGAGACTCCACTCTTCATCCATTTCTGTTTATGAAAGGGCATGTCTCCCATGATTATCAACTAACCATGGCATATATAGTTCCAATGAGACTAAGCACATCCCTATGTATTAAGGTTGGACAAGGTGACCCAGTATGAGGATTAGGATACAAAAAGCTAGTAACATATTTGGAGACAGCTCCTTCGCTTGAAAACTGGAGGGAATAGGCATGGTGGGATAAGAAAGGATTTTTTTTTTATTTTGCTCTTTCTTTGAAGACTTTATTTTGTTATTTTTAAATTATTTATTTTTATGACTATTTATACTCATTTTTCTTTCTTTATCATGTAAGTGTATTTTCAAGTATTCTTTACCTTTCAGAGGTTTTCTCAGGTGGAACAAGGTTTTTTGCATGCCTGTAGCATTTTTTTTTTTTTTTACCATATGAGGCAGGCCTTAAAGAGCCATTCCCCCTACTCCGCCACAACCAATCAGACAGGAAAGGGCAGTCCTAAGCAGCAAGTACTTCAAGGCAAGTAGGCTGGTTGTTATATTGATCTCTCCTTTTTTAAAAAGATTAATTTATTTATTATATATACAGTATTCTGTGTGCATATGTGCCTGCAGGTAAGAAGAGAGCACAAGATCTCATTATAGATGACTGTAGGCCACAAGTGGTTGCTGGGAATTGAACTCAGGGCCTCTGGAAGAGGAGATGGTGCTCTTAAACTCTTAGCCATCTCTCCAGCCCCTGCATTGATCTCTTTAAGCCAGGTTTAAAAAACAGGCAGAATGCACAGTAGTATAGCCATCTACCTCAAGGTGCATTACCTCTGGCAAGGAGGTACAACAAAACTTCCAGTCTCTTACAATGTAAGTGATATTTTCATAATGATGCATCATCACAGTAGAATGTACTTGTAACTTCACAACATTGTCTTCAGTCCCTGCTGTTTAGAATGCAAGCTTTCTGATTATCCCACCTGGAATCTCAACTTCTGGTAGGGAAGAAGAGTCATTTTACACTTTTATCCTGCCTCTCTGTGATGCTCACTACTCACTTAAAGGTTTTTCTTACTTATGGACGGAATCAAGGATTTTTAGAGGTGATGTCATTTCCTTCTGCATAACTGCCATTGTCCCTTCCTGTGATGTGATCCTGTCATCATCTTGGGGGATGATCTCAGGGAACATTCAGCCTTCATCCTTGGGGGTTGCCATCCACTTTGTAGCTATATGAGGGTTGTAGGTTCCATTGGCCACTGGGTCCCCATCCAGCAACCAGCACCACATTTGCATCCTACCTGCACAGGTGAGTTGGTTTCTTTCAGACACCCAGTCTGCAGAGGACAGGGAAGTCTCTGGAAGTTGGATGAGGGTGCTGCATATCTAAACTGATCCTACTCTTTCAGGAAACAGCTCCTGCACAGGGTGAATGCTCATAGGGGCAGTATCCGTCTAAAACCTGAACCCAACATGGTTTGATGGAGGCTGCAGGTGAGAGACAATAACCTGGATTCCTACTTTGTGTGTTCTTTTCTAAGAGAGTGACAGTGTATCTGTTTCCAGTAATGTGGGAGTCCTGGTGACTAAAACCATTTATGACTACTTCTCAGAATTCACAAGCACTTTGTTTTCTTTTATGAATCCCAGACCCTGCTTACGGGGCTGGTAAAATATCTCCTAAATTTAGTTATTTACAAGAGCAATTTGAGAGGTGTTTGATGGTTTCTGCATATTTCTATCTTAAATGCTGTTTCCCATGAGGGCTTTGTATGAATGCAGAATATTTTCTCCTTTTATAAATTGCTGTGTATTGTGGCATAATAAGTTATCATTCTTTTAGCTGTCTTCTTCTCAACTGTGAAAGGAGGAGCAAGTGGCAAACCAATGTTTCAATAACCAAATTTCATGTCTGTTGTCCTTCGAGTAGCTGAATAAATTCAACCTCATGTCATACAGTTCTGAGACCCTTAATTATTTAACTTCCCCCAGACATATATGTCCATATCCACTAGAGCTTACTCTTTTTTTGTTTGGTGTTAAGACAGGGTAATTTTACCCAGTCCTGGCTGTTCTGGAGCTTGTAATGTAGACTAGGCAAGTCTCAAACTCACAGGGATCCTCCTGACTCTGTCTAAAATGTGTTGGAATTAAAGGCATGTGTCCCCTTTCCCAACACATATGTTGCTTTTGGAATATACAGATATGTCGATTATTATTGGGCTATATGTTAGGGACCCATTGCCTCTTTGACTGTATTCTAATGTGTATCAATTTCTGTAACATTTGTCACTGTATTAGTGAAATTTTATATCCCACAGATAAATATAGATGCTACTGTCGTTCATCATTTCCATGTTGTGTCTGTTGTACTTTAATTTCACTACAACAAGTGAATGATCTCACCAGCTGTCCTCCTAATGAATAAATGCATTCATTGGATCCTGTTTTAAACACGTTCACAAGTCACCTGCTATTTCCTGTTTTGTAGACTTGTTTAAGTATTATAGTTATATTTTAAATTATTACAATAAATTAAAAGATTAGAAAGTAATTTTGAAAACACCAGAGGCAAAAATAAGCACATACATGTACACACAGACATGCAAATTCCATTACATGTGAATGTGCAGACAAAGGAGAGTTCAAATGTTTACTTTCCTGGTATCTGAATGTCACTACTCTCTTTTCTTGTTTCTTATTACTCTCTATTTTTCAATTCTACTTTGATTGCTCTTTTATTATTCTCTATTATGTTTTCTCATTTTTCAACTTTGGAGAAATTTGTGTAATGTATTTTGATAATTTTCATATATCCCCCGCTTCTCCCAAATTTACCGTCTTTGACAACCTACCTACCTTTGTGTCGTTTAGAGTTTTTAACCCATAAAGCCCTGGTGTGCTGTCCTATGCTCTTGGGTGTGTGATCATCCACTGGAGCATGCTGATTTATCGGGGGCTCCTTTTAAAGGAAGGTGACTACCCATTCTTAGTAGCTATCAGTTGTTAATAGTGTCTTACTTAGAGGTAACTATTTTCTCTGGAGCTGAACAGTTTGCTTTCTTGTAGGTTTCTGCCTTTTCCATGCTAGATAATGGAAATCTGAGTGTTGTCTGCATCCAGGACACTCATCTGATGCAGTTGATCATTAGACCCTCTCAGAAAAGCACTGTTGATTTTAAACCAGATAATTATTCTAAAGCACTTAAAAATGCTAATGGAAATATAAATTTTATTTTTTTCCACTATGCCCTAGTTAATTTTCTGCAATTCAAGCACAATAGGAATTCACTGATACCTAGGAAACTTCTTACTAGAAAGACACATTTTAACACCACAAAAGATAATGAGGTTATAGTGACTATGCAGTACATTGTTTGACATGCTAAGAAGAAGATAGTCCAGCTTGTGTAATAAGTGCTTTCTGGATTGTTCTGTAGCTACCAGGACCATAACAGAATGAACTCTAGAGACGTGGCTGTGGGCATCTTCTTCATGTCTCAGACTGCACTGGGAATGCTGGGTAACTCAGCCTTGCTTTGCTCTTTTATCACTGCTGACTTCTCTGGAATCAGGGCGAAGCCCACAGACCTGATTGTCAAACATCTGACCTGGGCCAACTTCATTGTTCTCTGCAAAGGAATCCCACAGACCATTGCTGCTTTTAGTCAGTCTTACTATGTAGATTATGTTTCATGTAAACTTGTCTTATATTTTCATCGAGTTGCCAGAGGAGTATCCCTTGTCTCCACATCCCTTCTGAGTGTCTTTCAGGCCATCACCATCAGCCCCAGTCATTCTATGTGGGCACAGCTCAAAGTCAGAGTCTTGAGTATCATTGGCCCTTCCCTGGGCCTGTGCTGGGCCCTCCAGCTGTCAGTATATGCCTTCATTCTGGTGTACACAACTGACATAAAGGGTGGAGGAAAAATTACTGGAATAAAAATTTTTGAATACTGTGCTGTTGTGACGCTTCAGAGACCAATCAACACACTTACTCTAATCCTATTGACATCCAATGATGTCATATTTTTGGGACTGATGATGTGGGCCAGTGGTTACATGGTGTTTATCCTGCTCAAACACAAGCAGAGGGTCCAACACATCCACAAATCTCTCTCTATTAGGTCATCCCCTGAGACCAGAGCCACCCAAAGAATCCTCACCCTAGTGAGCAGCTTTGTGCTCTTCTATGTAATGTCTATTGTCTTTATAGCTTATCTGTCTGTCCTTGAGGAAGCCAATAGGTGGGTGTCTAATGCTGATGCAGCCATGGCTGCCTGCTTCCCAGCATTCTGCCCCTTTTTGCTCCTCAGACACTGCACCTCCATTTTCAGGCTCTGTTGTCCCAGTTCTTTCCAGACAACATTCTGTCCTTGTGTTGTCAGGGATCTCTAAAAGCTGTGCTGTCTGCATTCTCCTTTCCATGTCTCAGGGGTTAAGAAGACTGCTCATTCAGAGGTCTTGGGTTCAATTCCCAGCATCCACATGGGAACTCAGAACTGTGAGAACCACAGTTCCAGGGAACTATTCAGCTAGATGTCTTGGCCAGTAAGAGTCAGTTAACTCTTTTGCCTCTGTCTCTTCAATGCTGACATGATAGGCATGGTGATCCTGGCTGTTTAAGATGTTTAAAGATTTGTTTCATGAGTTCTCACATGCACATGTACTTTGATTTTATCCACCCATGATTCTTATTTATAAAACCCAACAGACTCTTTCTTCACCCTAACCAATCTGTGTCCTACTTCCATGTCTTTATTTTTAATGCTCCATGGCATTTAATTAAAACTTCTTGGATGAACATGGTTGGATGATTACTTGTTTGTATAAATGCAGTTTACTGATTCCCTAAATCATTGAGGGATATGACTCCCTTCCTCAAACAAGCAGGAAGTGTCTTTAGCTCCCCTGATATGGCTGGGGTCTTATGAGTCCCACCTGCACCCATGATGGGATGCTGATAAGGATGGTCTTGTGCAGGTAACCACAGCTGCTCTATGTGCATGAGTGCATGGCATTTCCAAGAGAGTGTAGTTCACTGCAGGGTATTCTTCTTCATCTTAATTTTAAAACAATTTGATTGTTTCATACACTTACGTACGATGTCTTGTTTATTTCATCTCTCCATTATACTCTGTAATCCACTCTGTCTCCATAGCCATGATTACTGAATGCAGACCAGCACAGTTCCTCTTTTGACAATAGCATCTTTGTCGCCAAGGGACACAGTCAGGCCACTTTTTCTCTGATCAATGGTATTAGCAACATTACCTTCTGGAGAAGTATTTAGCATGCTTTCACTGAAATTCTCCTGGAAGCATTATCATAAATTTGCTGCAGAACCCTTGGTCTACTAAGGTCATTGATATTAAAGAGACTGTATTCCTGGTGTTGTGGATAATTTTTCTCTGTGATTGAACACTTCCACCCGGCAGAGAATGTTCTTCAACAGTGTCTTAGTTAGGATCTCAATTATTGTGAAAAGACACCAGGACCATGGGTACTCTTATATAGAAAAACATTTAACTGGGGATGGCTTATAGGATCAGAGGCTTTGAGCGTTATTATCATGGTGGGAAGAATGGATGCACACAGGCAGACATGGTGCCAGAGAAGGAGTCAAGAGTTTTACATTCAGATTGGCAGGCAGCATGAAAGGAAAGGCATGGTAGGTCCTGGCTTGAGTATCTGAAACCTCAAAGCCAACCTCCAGTGACACACTTCTTCCAACAATGCCTCACTTACTCCACCATGTCATATCTCCTAATAATGCCACTTCATATGACCTATGGTGACCATTTTCAATGTAACCATCACAAGCAGGAAGGTAAACAACTCAACATAGCAGAAAGTCCCTGACATTAACCTGATTATCAGAGACTCTCTCTTCTGGAGTTAACAATAAAAGCTGAGAGTCCCTCTCAGGCAATGCAACCTGCAAAAGAAGACCATTTTGAAAAGACCTGCAACCTGGAAGAAACACTAAAAGCAGACCTTAATAGAAGAGTATTAGACCAACTAATTCACTTGTAACAGACAATCTCTTACCTGTTGAGCTGTCTGAAGGCTGTCCAGTGTGCTCTAGAGTTCTAGCTTTTGTGAGTTCTCTCACAAGCTGGGGTGGGCTCTGATGATACATCTGATTTTTACTCATTTTTGCTCTTGTAAGTAACAACTTACCTTTATTCCTATAAATAACACCAATGAAACTCAGGACTTTGGAGGTATCTCTACTTTGGTCCACCCAGGGATTACTACCTAGGGTGAGTAGACATGGGTGTTGTGTGTCCCCAGGAAATGTTTTATCACACATCAACTGCAACTTTTCAGGACAAGCATAGTCCCTACTAAATCTTATTCTTAGCCCTCAGATAAATGTAGGTAATATCCCTCATCCAGGAATCTTCTCTATACATTAAATGGGACCAGCACAGCAAAAACCACAATTTGACCCACTGCACATCATCAGATTGTGGGTAGCCCAGCTATTGTGGATACATCTGCATTACAGTCCTTTATCTTTGGCTCAGAGAACATCACAGAAGAGAAAGAAGAGCTATTGTAAGTGGCAGATAACAGAAAGTCTGCTGTGAAGTTAGCCTATTTGAACCATTTTGGAATCTTTTAAACTGTAGGACATGTTTCAAAATCAAATAGTGAGATAAGATTCTGTGTATCAATCTGGAAATTATATGCAAGTTAACAGGATTAGCTGTCTGTGAATTCATCCCTAAGTACTGTCATCCATAAGACATGCTCTTGATATATCACAGGAAATGAATGTGTAGAGAAATTTGTTCTGTAAAGCAGTTTATATACAACTGAACACAGTAGGGATTGAACAATATTATTTATTGTGTTTTATTAACATTTTTTGTATGTCTTTGGGGTAAAAATTCATGGTGTTTTTGTTGTGATCAAATGCAACTTACAGGAGTTGGTTTTCTCCTTACACCATGTGGGTCTTGGTGGTCAAATAAACTTTTCTAGCTTGGTAGGAAATACCTTTATTTATAGTTCATCACTTTTAAAAAATATTGAATATGTATAATGTTATTATTTATTACCTATGTGTGTTTCTAAATCAGTCTTCTGTTCAAACCTCCAGTAATGTGAATTTTAAAGTAAAAGAATCAAATTATTGTCAGAGTCCAAAATCATGCTAAGCTAATTAAAAAAAATCATGTTGAAAATCTACACTGTCAGGAGTAAAGCAGTCACCTTTACACTGCATCTTAATATGTGAATTAAAAGTTTTCAATGGACAGGAATTTGCCTGCATTGATTTCCGGGACTGCAGTGAGACAGTAGATGGTGGGGGGGAAGAGAAAACCTGTGTACCCCTTGTCTTTTAGGAAACAAAGAGAGGAGAGAGATTGTGGCCACGATTCCCAATGTCTTCTTCAAATGTCCATCCTCACTGGCCCCTTTTCTGACTACTGGACTCTACCTTTTGTTGTTTCCACAATCACCAAATAGCACTGCAGACTAGTGACCAAGCCTACACATGGACTTTGGATCCTCTAAAAAGGAATCAAAGCTTAGAGCTAGATCTACTACTCAGTGTACAAAAGAAGCTAGCATCAATTTCCAACACTTAAAAATGTAAAGAGGAATAGTCTGACATTGTGTAAGACAATGTAAATGCTGAAGTGGATGAACAAGGAAGACCAAGAGATTGAGGGCATCTAGATCTACACCTATTCCTTTTTATTCTGAAAGACTGGTTCAGACATAAGGCTACAACTGGCTACTACATATGTGGAAAATGATGAGATATGAACAACCAAAAAATCTACTTAGGTGCAATGGTTAATTGGAAATACTACAATGAGGAATGAGGATAAAGTTCAGAGTTCAAGGTGAAACTTTTGAGCAACTTCCCAGTGAGAGGAAACAATGGAAGCCATACTTAAGAAAGAACTTCAAAAATAGGGCAAATACTCTCAAAATTAGATTTTTGTCTTTTCATTTCATTTCATTTCTTTTCTGTTTCTCCTTCCATTCCTTCCTTTCATATTCTTTTTGTGATAGAGTCTCATGTAGCCTAGGCTCACCTGAAGCTATGTACCAGAGGATGACCCTAAATATCTTGCCTTTATCTTCTAAGTGCTATCGGATGAGATGAATGTGACACTACACCTATTTAGGAGGTGTGAGAGATCAAATGCAGGGCTTCATGTTTGCTGCAGAAACAGACTGCCAGCTGATCTACAACCTCAGATTCAGTAGCAGACATTTTAAATACAAAGAAAAATGATTTAGGAATGAAGACAAAAGTTGTTGTTACAGTATCAAAATGAGGCAAGGTCAGAAAATACCCTTCAGAGCAGATTATTGCAAGGATGAGGAATGAAACATCATTTTATCTTATTGTTTTGATTTTCATTGTGAATGTTTATTGAACAAGAACAGTATCACCATAGGTGTTTTCATGTAACAATATATTTCCCTGAGCATATTTCCCTCATATTCTTCAGCTTGCTTTTTCTTCTTGCTCTTTCTCTGTCTTCTCATTGTCCCCCTTGGCAGTTTTTCTCATTTATTTACGCAATGTATATACATTTGCTATAATTTTATGTACTTTTGTACCATGTATGAACCATAAAAAAGAAAAATATATGTAACTGTGTTTTCCTTTTTCTTTTCTTTCTTACTTCTTTCCTCCTTTTTTATTTTATTTTGTTTTTTGAGATAGGAACTCTTTACATAGCACTGGCCTCCTGGAACACACTACATAGACCAAGTTCATCTAGAACTCACAGATCTGCCTGCCTTGCATCCAGAGTGCTGAGATTAAAGGTGGGCTCCACCACACCATGCCTGTAACAGTTTTTTCTATAACAAGCTTATTCACTTAATATGGTTCTCTGATTTTCTATGACTGTTTTTATTCACTTTATGTAACCATCTCTGCACACATTTCCCTAAAAGCAACATCATTTTCTCCTAGGTAGTGTTAGAAAAGAAAATCTATTATATTTGTATATATCTGTATATATATGTATATATATATACATATATATATACGCACACACATGTATATAATAGATTTTCCTATATATACATATACATCACATTTTGCTATACTATGTCTGTGTTGGTTTTCAGGTTAATAATGGCTGCATGAAAAGAATTTGGAAATTTTTTTCCTTTAGGCAGGGAAAAATGCCTGGTGCTGATAGCCTATCCAACTACCCAGAAGTAATGAAGTCATGGATTTAAGGAAAATCTGCTACTGTCACTTTACTAAACCATCATGATTCCTGATGGGTTCCACAAGTATATCCAGTAGATAACAGCTGACAATTATAAGACCAACCCACCAGATGACAACCTATCTGATAGAGGAGACTTCTAGACAGGGCCTATGAGGAACATTGTCCATGAATTCTTACTGCTTCTGTCTGTGGTTCTCTTGTGTGATGGTTCTCCTCTAAAACAGCTGTGGGATTTATTTCACAACCTTAGCAGGGTTATTCTCATTCTTTGGGCACTGTCATTCCTGTGTATTGATAGATGGATGACTTCTCTTTACATTGTGTTAATCTGGTAAGTAAAACAACCTCTCATGGTTATTTTTACAGTTCTACATTATGGTAAGTATCTTAGAAGCCTGTTCTGTATAATTAGCTATGCTGACAGGGCAAACCAGCACAGATGAAGTATCTCTGTGGTTAGAGCACAAGTGGGACTTTCACAGGTTAAACTCAAGGATGAATTAGGAAGTGTCTGGATTTGTTGAATTAAAGTCCTTCAGATAATAAAGTGACATAATATGTCCCGTGCTTCCTCTGGCAGCAGCTGATAAAGGGATCCAGCACTTACTTGCTCTGATCTTGTAATAATCATCACTTTGTATGAACATTCTGACTTTAGTTTTTGGTCCTAGATTTAATCTTAGTTTCCTAACTGCTTACATTTAGTCATGGATTTTATGTGGATTACAGGCAATTAACTAGCTAATCAATTAAACTAGTCCAGAAAGGACTCTGCTTTATACCTAGTTACAGTGAGACAGGTTATACAAATGGCCAGAAGTATAGGGAAATGGCCTTACTTCATAGCCTTGAACAAAAAAATGTTCAAAGTTTCTCTCCATCATGGGGCTGTAGGAAAGAAATTGTATTTTTAGATCTGAGATTTTTTTTTTCTTGGCCAGCCAGCATTTGGCAAAAGTGCTGTTTTGAAACTACTTACTTTCCCCTTTGACTTACACAGG